>SMLS01062701.1:0-15147 GCA_004785975.1 Popillia japonica | reverse complement strand
ATATATGTATGTACTCTGGAAGCTGTTAGGCTGAAGAGGTGCTAGAATCGATATCGCATTTGAAAATCCCAAGATACAGTTGCCATAATCTTTTCTGCTGACAACACCGTTTTTGTCTTTTTGGTAGTGGAAAATTATTGTAATGGTGGACCCAGTTTTCATCGACGGTTATAGAACAGCGCAAAAAGTCCTTGGGATTGCGAGAAACCGCCAACCAACTCTCCAACTGATTGTGAGTATTGATCCATCCAATTCTTCAGTTAAAATTCTGAGCACACTTATCTTATCGGAACTCTTTTTTTTTGACAAAATATGTATTTATTTTTTTATTACAATTACGAAAATTAAAGGACCATGCGGACCATTATTTAGGTCTAGAGATAATTATTCTGTAGGAGGCCTAATTTATGAGCGCAAGTTTATTTATGATTTAGCCACTTCTGTAGTATACATGAACGTTGGAATACGAGCTAACAGCCGACGTAGCGAACTTCATTACAGAGCGTAGAAAGTAAAGTGAATGGCGAATCTATCCTCACACGTAATTAGAGGCTTCATTTCGCATCTTCAGCGACAGACAAGAAAACTAGATTGACCTACGTGTAGGTTAAAGTCGTTATGTTGATAAATGCAAATGAAGTATACACATACATACAAAGTAATAAGATTAAATTTTAGAGAAGAAAATGGTAATTTGTATCTGTAGTAATAGTCGATGTGGTTGTATAAATATACAGGCTGTCCGCGATATACAAAGCATGCTTTTAAGGGATGATAGCTAGAACGATTTAGAAACAAAAACATATAATACACCTTGGGCCTATCTGTAAGCATAAACGAGAAAAAAAATTATTTCTAAAAAACCTTATTTGGTCAAACTGTACAAGAAAACTCATCCATATTGCTTCTTAAATAACCAAAAAACCATATCAAAAATTTAGGGTTGAAAACAACGATGAAAACGAATTATTTCATACTTTGAAATTTAAGCGTGGTGTCATTTCTCTTCCATCACACTGTACTCGTATTCATTAGAAGCGCAGATGCAAGCCAAGCATCATCTGTTTATACGACCTTGAACTTGTATCGTACGAAGTCAATGGCCATACGTTTTAAAATAAAGGTACCTTTGCGTTTTTTTTAAATAATGTTATGACAATAAAATCGATGTTATGTTGAAGTTAGAGTGAAAAGGGCGTATTTAATAGCAGCCTCCGATCGGTAAATGAAAATTTAAATTGAGGGAAAGTCGCATTGAACGAAAATAATGTAATTATTGCAATTATGTTATGACGCTTTAAGCTCTTTCGTAAAGGCTACTACAAAATTGAGTTCTTTTCTTTTATTTGTGATAAATTGGTGGTCCTAAAAAGGACTTTTTTGAGAGACAGGAGAAAATGTATTACAGGAAAGGCTGGATGTGTTGCAACACACGCCTGCAATCGTCGGGTAAATCTTGCACTGATCAGCTGCCGGTGTACAGTATGAATCGAAGTTTGTGACATGAGAAATAATTTTTTTTCTCGTTTACGCTTACAGATAGACCCAAGGTGTATTATATGTTTTTGGTTCTAAATCGTTGTAGCTATCATCCCTTAAAAGCATGCTTTGTATTTCGCGGACACCCTGTATTTGTATTTGGTAATAAATTAATGCAGATTTATGTGTTTTATTGTCTATTTATTTCCATTTTCAGGCAAAAACTTGCATCAATCGTTTGCATAAACTTTTCTGTGTAATTGGTACCAACACATTTGTGAATGAAGAATTGTGTTGAAATATTTCTGGACCGCTTGGTCCTCTACCAACAGCTCGGTTTAAACTGACTCTCCGTTTCCAACAAAAACCTTGCAATTAAAGAATGAACCTCTCTAATTTTCAAAGAACAGTTTCAGAATAAAATGAACTAGAGCAGATAACAATATTGTCGAGATAGACGGAGAATTATGGTGGTAAGATGAATGGAAAATTTTGTAAAAATGTGTCACATAGTAGTGGACCTAGATAGTAGCTGTAGTTTGACTCTTCCGTTGAGAAGTCTTGGCTTATATTCACTTGGAAAGTTATGTGTTGGCAAATCTTATTAGCACAGACGACAGATTTGATCTTCAGCTATGTTGAGGTTGTATAAATGGTACTTCAGCATGGTCTGCCAAAAATTCTGCTTTCTTTTTGCTGAAAGATAGCCCCATTTTTGCTACCTTAGGAGATCTTGATTTTTTTGTCCTGGCGTGTCCTGACAGTGGAAGGCTTCTCTATTGTCTTCCCCGTTATTAACTGTTTGGTCTAGGTGATTTCTCTGCATACCATACCAAGAATCAAATCTTCAAATTTCAGGTTTCAAATTTCTTGATGGGTTGGGACCCACTGAAGAGTAACGTGGTTATTGTATCCCAATAGTCTTAAATTGGATATGGATTCATGCTACAGACCAGGCTCCTATGTGTAGGCACTGACAGCCTTCAACGCCTCTTGACTGTCAGTAAATATGCTTGCAATATTTTGTGGTGGAATCCCATGAGCACTTCAAGGGTTTGCCCAATTAGAACAGCTTTTGATGCCCAGTTGGGGTTGGTCAAGGTTGTATTGCATTGGAAAAATGTTTTTTGCAATGTTAATCAAATGATTGCCCAATTAGAACAGGTTTTGATTACTAGTTGGGGTTAGTCAAGGTTGTATTGCTTTGAAAAAATGTTTTTTTGCAATGTTAATCAAATGATTAATATTGAAGTCTTCAAGGATTTTAAGATGCCTTCTAAGGTTCTCAAGTTTTAATTTATGATGTAGCCTCTCTTTGGATGTAGATCTGTAGGTCCACATCACTCATGTCATGGCACAGACAAGTAAATCTTTGGATTTGCTGAAGCTGTTGTTGTACTGTCTTCTTCTATGTTGATTTTGGCCACCAAACCAAAGCAGCATTGATGATGAAGCAGAAGAGAGTTTGATGATTTTTGAAGACTTGAAAACCACCAACGAGAATACCAGTTTGTAGGCATACATCTAGAGCTTGACCACAACGGCCAAAAATAGCTTATTTTAAAGTTCACTTTTACAATTTCCAATTAGGAACTTCAAGACAGCCACATATTTCCCTCAAATTAAACAGAAATAGCAATACACAATCTAACATCTCTTATTAAACATCATGATGCTCACTATACTATACATATACACACATTTCGCGCCTAATTCACAATCACGATATTTCGCAATTACAACCGTGACTCATGTTAACTTCCGCATTTCATTTGAGTCACCCTTTTTCCTAAATAAAAAAAAAGACGGTCAGGGGGGTTACTCGGTGGAAATAACTGTGACAATGTGTGCGTGTCGCTCTATATTTATACAGACTCTATACATGCATGTGTGTGTTAAACCTTCCATGTCGTTAGACTACCGGCGTATAAAGCGTTGACAGTTGGGCGCCCGTTCGACCATAATTGACGCATATTAATTGGGTTCTGTTGTAATGCGAAATGCTTGTCGATATTGTATGTAGTGAGTGTCGTAAATATAACAGAATCGCGCCAAATAAAATATCAATTAACCTACGTCGCATTTTTCTGCCCGATTATCGGAACGTTCTGTAATAGATGGAATTAAATTATGTAATACCGCAAAATGGGAAAAAATTCATGTTTGTCTCTAGTTGGGCGTATCGCAGTTTATCGTTTTCGTTTATAAATATAATAAATCTATCGTTAGCGGTGGTTCTATTGATTGATTCCCGTAATAATTTCACATAATCAACTTATTATATATTTATTTGTTTTATTTAGATATAATTGCCGGTATTACTCATAGAAAGAAACGTATTATTAATGGTAAATGGTGTAATTAAATAAATGCAGCGCATTTAAGCTTCAACGCTTGAAATTGTTGGTATTACATTAAAAGATTCCTGAAGATATAATTTGACTTTCCTCGATATTGATGAAGGATTAATACCTACCACTGAAATGCTATCATTCCATACATACAAGGTGCGTATAAAGTATCGCACCAAATTTGTTTTAAGAGACTAGTGTTTATCTGAATTTTTTTAAATGGCAACCTATATGTTGAATTTAGAGACATTTGGCAGATAATTTATTCAGAAACACATTACGGCAAAGCATAAGCTTATTTGTTCTAAAATAACAAATAAAATTAAAAAAAAATAATACAAATACAAATAGCGAAAGGAATATAGAAAATACTTGAAATTCAAGTTACTTAAGTGAAGAATATTGCAACAGGTGCTAACATTATTGTCCATCTACTTATTGACAGTATCTAATTGTAAGTCTATCAGCAAAAGCTTCCAGTGCATTCTGTAGATATGCTGGACGAATGTTTGTAAGCGCAAATTTATTGGATTTGGCATAATCTGTTTGATTTTTGGTAGAATTTGGTTTTGTATTAGTTTAAGTACTTGACAGATGCACCGTGTATAAAAAATTGTCCAATGACATTTCCGTCCAATATTCCACACTAAACATGAAGGTTTTCTGGATATTCCGTGTGGGTTTCTAAGTTGACATGCTCATTAAGAAAGTGCAGCAAAACTATTAATGAAACATACTATAATAGCCCAACGTTGGTGGGTCAACTTGATAATAGCTCCTCGTTGCGGTGCTAATTTTTAATACAATAGTTACTTACTTTACAATCAAATTCTTTATTTAGCATGAGACTCTGCTTTGATGTTCAGGTTGGTGTTTATAATGTCTCTCAGGGGGGAAGGTTCGCTTATGTCTCGAAGTTCTCGCATTTACTCAATAAAAATCCGTGTCGTAGATAACAACTTATACTTTATTTAAACTTCTACATACATGAAAATAGGTAAATAAAAATGAATGCCTTTGTATCAATAATAGTTGAATTCATTCAATTAAAAACTAAATCTAACGGGGTTACATAAACCTTTCTCTATAAGAAATATGGTTCGTATTATTATGAACTGAGGTTGATTTGAACAAATAACTGGATGGCGCGCTCTGCCGGACTATAAATGAGTTAATTGTTATTTTTTTCAAATTAGATTTAATATAAATGCGAAAGAAAAGTATTATAGCCGGACAATCTCAATAATTTAATTCAGCTCACAGGTAATAATGTTCCTTAATAACTAACCTTTGTTTTTCATTTAATTTATTTTAAATTTTGCTGAAGTTCTCCGACGATTCCCCTCGATATAGCTAGATGGCGTCGTTCTCGGTTATCCGGTACGCACGGTCCGACAGGTAAACTGCGGAATGTCAGGTGTGTTCGCGATCGGTCACCCAGCTGTTCTCCCCCTTGGATGGTTTTTTTCTCACAATTAAGGAATAATCGGGCTTGTTTTGTGGCTTTCTCGATGGTAATTCACTGTGGTGTTTATTTTGTCACTTCTGTTCAGGTTATCTTAACCTCAATTGTCACTGGTATTCGCTTGTTTACTAATTTTTATGTATTTTAGGAGCAAATTCGTACGTGGTGTCTCCTTTGAAGGCTAATACGAGAATGATGCGAATTTGTTAATGCATTCTTCAAGTTTTTTCGCAAATCCGGTGCTCTAATTGGCTGATGAGTGGCGTCGTGAAAATAAACAAATGTGAAACGTTTTGCAACTTCAAATTCTTAAAATTAACTTTCTATTCTCTTTTTGGATCTTCAAATGATGGTGATATTCGTGTTGTCCATATTCCAAAATATCTACTGGAGAATTTTTGTCAATTGGAAATGCTTCGTCTTGTTTCGGATGTTGGAAGATGCAAGGGGAAATTCTTGTGAAAATTGGCCTTTTCGTTGGAAATTGATGTTGGGACGTTCTTGCTGATGTTATTACCTTTCTTTTCATACCAAATACATCGGTCATCCGGTGTTTTTTTCAAGAAATTACGTTTTGTGAGTTTTATGTCTTACGTCAAAGTGAAATTTTATGAACCCTTATTTCTTTTAACAATCTTTTTATAACAATGTATTTCATGAATTAGAATATTACAATAGTGACTCTTTCTGCTGAATTATGTTATTGATTATTTTATTTTTAGATCGTAATCAGAGTTTGAAATCGACATTTTGACATTTGTCGAGTGATTTTCCTTATCTCTGGCATTTACTAACAGGAATTTTAGTTACAGACATAAAATTATGCCAAGGCAAGTTTTATCTTATTTTATAAAGAAAATTAAAAAAGTTGGTGCAACGATTTATTTATAATTCGCCTTTGTGACACGGTGAATGTCATCATATCTGGTATTGTATCCTTTTATTTGAGATTTTGAATGTGAGTTGGGTGTCTGAGCTTGTGGCAATGTGACACTATCACAATACCTACTTACATTACAGTTTTGAGTTCATTAAATCGTTGAATTGAACACGATACTGTCGATTTGCTGATTGGAGCTCTGTTTGGATAATTCTCGCTAAATACATGAAAAGCTTTAGAATGGGTCCTTCTACGATTACCGAATCAATGCGTTCAATTTCGAGCAAATTGATTTCTCTTAACACTTTTGACTTATAAAAGCAAGTAGGTATTACCAATGTATAAGATTATATAAAGTAGATTATATAAATACGCTTGATTCCATAGAATTTCATTAGAATTGTATGTACTCGTATGTATTTGTTTTATTTTTGATTTCATTTGTTATTTTTGGAATAAATAAGCTTATGATATACCGTATGGTGTTTCTAAATAAATTATCTCTCAAATGGCATAGATTGCAATTTAAAAAATTCAAGATGACTGTCTCAGACAAACACCAATCTCTTAAAACTAATGAAACATATGTACGTCAAAACGTAGATATTTATCTATGACTTAATCCCACCAAATCTCAAATCCAAATGTCAAACCGTTTCTACATAACGCCATTTGGTGCAATACTTTATATGCACCCTGTATTTTGCTTTCTTTCAATCGTTTCTGAACAAGTTAAGTAAGTAAGTTTGATGTCAGAATAATGATCCAATCTATGTAGTTACCACTGGACTAAAAAATAAATGCTGGTTTGTTAGTTACTATGGTGATATATTCGATTTATCTGAAATAGTTTTACAAGATGTCATACAAGATAAGTTTCTGTAATGCTTACTTTCCTTACACGATGTAGTAAAAGAATATTATACTGGGCAAATTGGTGATGTTTGATGCATTTATAGTGAATTAGCGAGTACGCCGACATATTTGTAACAGAATGTCCAAAAAATACATTTTCTTAATGTTGCTTAGGTAATATTCTCACTAAGTAATTCGTGAACTGAATGACAGTAATATAATTAAATAGTGACGATAAGGCTGTACTTCGTGGAGGCCACACTACTCTACTTCAATTTTTTTGGGATAATTTTCATTAAACCATTGTCTAGCTGCACTAGCACATGATTTGGAACCCCACTTTCTTGCATCCATAAATTTTGACGAACTAGCAAAGGAACATCTTCTAATAAAGGTGGTAGGTCGTCATTTACGAAGTAGTTAGCAAGCATTAGATCGATTAGGTATTACGAAACGACCAACCAGTACATAGTCTACCATCCATGCCCAAACATTCGCTGAAAACCGAGATTGGTAGCTTCAGTGATGTAGGCTACGCAAATTTTTAACCCAATTACTATTACTATTGCCCAAATATGTTAATTGTGAGAGTTGAAGATGCCATCTTTTATGAAGGTCGCTTCGTCTGTTCACACAATGTTATTTACAAGTCTTGTACTTTCACTGTGTTGTTCTAATAGCCAGTTATATTGCATTCCACGTTCTGCACTCTTACTTAATGGAAGAATAGCTCCCTTCAAGTTTTTATGAACGGTGGTTTTGGAAGCACCAACAACTCTAGAAAGAGTTGGTTCCATTAACTTTCTCATTATTGTTTCTCTGAAATTCTGTTTTTAGAATAGGGTAAATCGAGGAGAGATGACGCATTAAGTGAGATGACGCAGTGACCGTTTCTGCAAAACAGATGTCACTATAGCAAACCTAGTGACGCTGTTCCATTCATTTTGCACTACTGACAAATTGTATGTGTTAGCAGTTCATTGTGAATTAGGGAAGTGGTCGCATTTATACAAATTTATTGCAGAAAGGTACCTATGCCAACAGAATATAAAAGAAAAGGAAGTATTAAAAGAAGTGAATGGACAATTGTCTGCAGCCATTGCTGCTGTAGAGCAAATATAGAAGGGAGATCTGGAAATCCGAGAAGCAAGTCGAGAATTTGTGGCTGTTAGTTGGACACGCTTCTCAACATTGAAATGCTAGAATATGCATCTGAAAATGGCATTATTTTTTTTTGTTTAGCGATTCACACTATCCCTTAGATAAAGAGTTTTATTATCGAACTTGCAATTTCTTTTTAAGAGCAAAGCAAGAAGGCTCAGGAGACCATCAAGAACTGGAAAGCAAAAGAAGAAGCAGCAACATACTTATGAATCTTCAGATGACGCAGAGAATGACCATGATATTATTTATTATGGTTCCTCAAACTCCGAGGTTGCGTCAGACGTGTAAGATGTAGATAAGCCTATAGCAAAACAGAAAAGGCGGATTCAGTGGGTGATATGTCACAAGTTTAGTGATTACTGCAATTTCTGTGGAAGGAAGCAGATAGATTACACTCATTTATTTCATGGGTAGTGCCTTTGATTTCGAATATCTTTTTTTTAGTTTAGATGTATTATTTGCTTGAGAACAAATTGTTGTTAGGTAAGAATAATGTGGAATATTAAAGTGAATTCAAATAAAGAAGAAACAATTAAAGAATGTAAAGAAGGTTTGCCATGCATCAATTTATCGAAAAGTTGAGGACCTCCAGTTTGGGGCCCACATCAAGTAAACCAAACTCATCCAATCTGCTCAAGAAAAAGTTGGGACGTCTACACCCACTTTAGGCTGTAGATTTGAAATTGGGCCTAGGACTGTTAGCAGAATTTTGACTAAAAATGGATTAGAATATCGAAAATGGAGGAAATGTCCCAAATAGCCCAAGAGAATCCCAAGATGCTGCCGAACATTAAGGCGTCATCAACTTATTGGCAATAAAGTTATTGTTTTCGATGGTGAGAAATATTTTACATTATCCAATTTGGAAATAAAGAATAAGGATGGTTTTTGCACATGCTTTATTGCAAATTGTCCTGACAACCAAAAATTTAAACCGAATCGAAATTTCCCGACAAGATTATGTTCTAGTGCGCTATTTCTCAAGCAGGAATTTTAAGACCTTACATTCGAAGAGTTAAAGGTGAAGCTGTGGATGCAAACATCTATATTCGCAAATCTCTGTCTCCATCCAAATGATGATGTAATATTCTGGCCCGATCTGGCTTCATGCCATTATGCTAGAAACACTCAGAACTGGTTAACTGAACATAGAGTGAATTATGTACTTACGGAAGACAATCTCCCAACTGGCCTTTATCAATTTAGTGAATTTAGTTTTTTCATTAAGCAATTATGTACCATAATTAATGTTTCAATATACCTACATTAACATTATAACTTCATGTCATTCCTGGCGTTGCATTTAGACGGGTAAGATTTTCAGAACGAAAATGTCACGTCAATTTCAATAACACCGAATTAGCAAAAAAAGGTGTGCTTAACGTAAAGGATATACAGACAATAGACACACACAGTACCTACTATGTATGTATAGCGTTTTTGTCTACGAAAATGTCAAGCTCGTAAGCTTTTATGTTTCAAAGTTTTACTCTTTTAATTCCTTTCCATAACCTTCGTTACTGCTAGTACACCGTTTTTTGCTTGCTCATGTAGAAATATCTTAGAGAGGTGCGAATAGGTTAACAAAAACTAATTCCAAACATTCAGTACAATGACATTACTAAATAACCAAGTCGAGCGTACTGAAAATGGTGCTGTTCTAGAAATACCAGAACAAATATGTCTGTATCTATGTATATGTATATTGTTTACATCGCGGAAATTATTCACTTGCCGGTTCGACGCGTTTGTTAATTTAGTTCATTTGTTGTGATTCATTATACAAACAAAAACACAGCCAGCTTCAATCTGGGATGCTACGCCGAAATAGGCAAAAACCGCCAACGCCTCAGAGAGTGCGTTACATAAACGAGCAAATTCAGGCGCGACATTTGAAGGAAGTCGAAATTTGCGATTAAATGCGTTATAATTCGTGCAATAAAAGATCTCATTTGCATGCATAAACATAACGCCGAAGATATTTGTATAACTCCTATGCGGAGATCCTCCCCAGTAGTCTTCCATAGATGTGTATGTATCCTTTTTGCTCCAGACTAACTTAATAGGTTTCATTTAATTATACGAGATAGATATACTGCGATCCCGTAGATTTACTAAACCCAGAATACCTTGGCTCACAGATAATCTTAAATTATTAATGCAGCTAAGAGATAGAGCAAAAGCGAAGTACCGTAGATCAGGTCTAGCCGGGCACCGAGATTACTATAAGCAATTAAGAAATCTAACTACGTCGACCCTCAAAAGAGAAAAAAAAGCCTATTACGATTTCATTGCTTCAACTAAATCAAAACAAGCTCTCTTTAAGCACCTAAATCATTTAAATCTTAATAGACGTCCTTCTAAAAATATTCCCGATCATTTATCTAATGTAAATGAAATTAACAATTACTTTATCAACCTTGCTTCACATCCGAACTCAGCTTCCAGCTATCGGTGTGGTCCCTTTCTGAATAGACACAATGAATTTCAATTTAAAACTGTGGATTCGAATGATATTGTTCAAATCATTAACAAAATCGAAACATCTGCTACTGGGATCGACGGAATTAATATCTTAATGATCAGGTGTGCTGTCCAATTATTATTCCTTATATTACACATATCATCAATTGCAGTATTATCGCTAGTACGTTTCCTGATCTGTGGAGGCACGCCATAGTAGTGCCCCTACCAAAAACCAATGAACCTATGGAGTTCAAAGATTTGAGACCGATCAGCATCCTTCCTGTCTTCTCCAAAATCCTTGAAAGGATTATTTATAGTCAAATGTCCAACCATGTTAACTTGAACAATCTTTTGCCCGATATTCAATCTGGTTTTCGAACAGGTTATAGTTGCGAGACGACCCTCTTAGGTCTGACTGATGACATACTGTCCTCTACTGACCAGGGGGATATTACTGCACTAGTCCTACTTGACCTTAGTAAGGCTTTCGACTCTGTCGAACATAGCACAATGCTCCATATTTTGCATGATTTTGGTTTCAGCAATACGGCTGTACAATTAATTGCAAGCTTCCTGATAAATAGATTTCAAACGGTGGTTTTAAGAGAAAAAAGATCGCTTCCGCTGCAGATCCTAAGAGGCGTACCTCAAGGCTCAATTATTGGGCCGTTATTATTTTCATTATATACGGCAACTATTGGTAGTGTAACTACAACTTGCAAACTGCATATTTATGCTGACGATACTCAGCTCTACCATAGTTTCAAGCCAGGTACATGGGAAACCGCTATCGCGGATATTAATCGAGATTTAGATGCTATCTCCACCTTCTTCAGCTCAAGAAACCTAGCAATCAATCCCGAAAAATCTAAGGTTTTGCTGTTCGGCGGGGCTAGGGCGTGTGGTCAGCTGAGGGATGTGGTTAATATCTGTATAGACAAAACTACCGTGCCTGTTCAGAATGAGGCTACAAGTCTGGGCTTGTTGTTGGATAACACATTTAGATTTCGCTCGCAGGTCAACAAGTATATAAAACGCTCGTTTCTCAATCTCCGCATACTCTTTCCTCACAGGGCTGCATTAAATACCAATATTAAGAAAATTCTTTGCGACGCTTACGTCTTATCTCAATTCACATATTGCAGTGCGATTTACCATCATGCCATTGACAGCGTTAGTGAACAAAGAATTCAGAAGGTACAGAACTGTTGCCTGAGATACATTTATGGCATTCGTAAATACGAACACATATCTCATAAGATCGCGGAGGCGGGTTGGCTTAGTATGAGGGGTCGCAGAGAATTGCAAACTCTTTGCCTATACCATAAGGTTCTCACTACCAAAACCCCGCCGTATCTCTACAATAAAATTAGATACAGGTCAGATGTGCATAACGTGCACACTAGATTTCGTGGCTTAATCTCCCCGCCTGCCCACAGGCTGGCTCTTTTCAGAAGGTCTTTCTCCTTCAATATCTACTTCAAATATAATAATCTTCCGGACTCTATGAAGTGTTTGCCTTGCGCGGGTTTCAGACGTAGATTACGTTCGATGTTGTTTTGATGTGTGCCTTTTCGTCATAGTTTATAATATACTTCACCTCCAGTCTTACATAGTCGGTGGGATTTGCTTTGTTTTTGTTATCAGTTGGAGCACAAAACATGTTGTTGGGTTTTTTTTTCTTTTGGTTTTTACTATTAAGGAACCTTTAGTAGTTAGGTATTACTTGATATATAAGCTTTGTCTATTTTTCAAGGTTTAGGTTGTAAAGCAGAGCTAATCTGAACCTCACCTTGTGGTTGTGTGGCTCGACTGTCTCTATTTTATTTTAATTTGAGGTACATTTTATATAATATAATATACTTTAAAAATATTGGGCTTATAATACTTGTGTAGTAATAGTTTATTAGATTCTATTTTTAGGGAGTTAAAGTTGTATTCTTTCTGTTTGGCTATAGACGAGTTACACAATAAAGACTATTATTATTATTATTATTATTATTATTATTATTATTATAATACTTACGCTGAATATTTAGATTGTCTGATTGCAGAAATAAATTTAATTCTTTAGAAGGAATTGGTTGTGTACGCTCTTTCTTCTTTAGCAAATGAGGACGTTTCTCTTTGATTTTGTCGCTGAATTATTGCAGAAAATTGGTATAATACAATGTATTGTTTTACCGTTTTCTAAGTAGTCGATCAAGGTTTGGAAAAAAACCGAAAAAAGTGCTAGAATTGGCGATTCTACTTCCTATTTATATATTTTTTGGGGGAAAAACTCGTTTAACCCAAATCTGATACTTTTATCGTATTTAGCATGGTCGATTACATGTATCTCCAAAATTTGAACGAAATCGAACGCTCTAAAAATCTACATTTTTTCCATACAGTAGACGATCTCTAGTCCGTCCTCGGTTAAATCGGCCGTCGGATATCGTTGTTGGTGAAAATCTAAGTCCAGAGCAAGTCTATAATATAGACGAGACTGGGTTAAATTTTAAACTTTTGCCAAAGAAAACGTTGGCTACTGCGAAGGAGACTTCAGCTCCAGGATTTAAAGCCAGGAAAGAGAGAATAACGGTGGCGTTATGTTCAAATTGTCGCCATTTGTAATTGGAAAGTCGGCAAAATTCAGAGCTTTTACAAACTTAAACACGTCCCTTCTAGTGTACTACAGAGTTCATGGAATGATGTGAAAAATCATTTGAAAAGCTACCAAAAGTTACCAATTAAATCTATTCTAGTGCTAGACAACGCACGTACCCATCCGACAGAACTAGAATGTGAAGGTTATCCTGATATAAAGCTGTTGTTTCTGCCACCTAATGACAGCAGTCTTTCACAGCCAATGGATCAAGGGGTTATCGAAAGATTTAAAAGAACCCGAGAAGGCTTCTTTCGGAAATTTTAAATAAACTGGATAATGAAGATACAAGACTTATTCAGGCTTTAAAGGCAATTAACATAAAAGACGTGGTGTATATAATAGCTAAGGCATATGATGAAGTACTCATCATCATATGCCATAATTTTTCGATTCTGAGTACCTATTACACTGTTACATTTTAATATTTATATTTTTCATATAAGTAAAGAATTTGTCTTACATATTCTGGACAATAAATTTGTAAGTTTATATGTGTACTTTCTTGTATTTTTCTCACTTGCTGACCATTTTGCTATCCGGCCTACGGTCCATTCCCGAGGTGACCGGACCAGAGAGTGTCTACTGTACATGGCTTTTTTAAAAACAAATCTCGATCCCTCCGATTTCGCTAACATTTTGAATATATATGTAATTGACTATGCTAAATACGATAAAAGTATCAGATTTGGACTAAAGGGCTTATTTTCGCCAAAAAATATGTAAATAGGAGCTAGAATCTGGAATCACAGCACCTTTTTCGGGTTTTCTAAATTTTCAAACAGAAGAAAAAATATTTCTTCTTCAACCTATACATATTCTGAAAGTTGCGAAAATTTGCTATTGAATAGTAGCGGGAAGCCCGAAAATCGTGCGTTTCCTGTACCAAAACGGGCTCAGAAAATGCCCATTGCATATTTAGTCTCCAACTGGGCTATAATTCGATGCATAAATTTGTGAGCGCGTTTTGGTACAGAAAAAGCGCAATTTTTGGGCTTCACGCTACTGTCAAGTAGGAAATTTCCTCAGCTTTTAGAATATGTATAAGTTGTATTTAGAAATATTTCTTCTTCTGTCTGAAAATTTGGAAAAACCGAAAAAGGTACTATAATTCCAGATTCTAGCTCCTGTTTACATATTTTTTGGCAAAACTAAGCCCTTTGGCCCAAATCTTACACATAGATCATATTCAGCATGGTCAGTTACAGATATATTTAAAATGTCAGCCAAATCGCAGAGGTCGAGATTTTTTTTTCAAAAAACGCAAGGGGTATGTATGGAAAAAAAATGTAGATTTTTGATAATTTTCGAAGGTCGTTCGATTTCGTTCAAATTTTGTATATTTATGTAATCGGCCATTCTGATTACGATAAAAGTGTCAGATTTGGGATAAATGGCTTAGTTTGGCAAAAAAATATGTAAATAGAAGCTAAAATCAGGAATTACAGCACTTTTTTCAGTTTTTCTAAATTTTCAGACAGAAAGAGAAATATTTCTAAATACAACATATACATATTCTGAAAGATGAGAAAATTTGCTACTGAACTGTAGCAGGAAGCCCGAAAATCGTGCGTTTTCTGTACCAAAACGTGCTCAGAAAATGTCCATTGCATATCTAGTCTGCAACTGGACTATAATTCGATCCATAAACTTGTGAGCGCGTTTTGGTACAATAAAAGCGCAATTTTTGGGCTTTCCGCTACTATCAAGTAGCAAATTTCCTCAGCTTTTAGAATATGTATAAGTTGTATTTAGAAATATTTCTTCTTCTGCCTGAAAATTTGAAAAAATCGAAAAAGGTACTATAATTCCAGATTCTAGCTCCTATTTACATATTTTT
>SMLS01062699.1:0-17197 GCA_004785975.1 Popillia japonica | reverse complement strand
TTAAAATATCTCGAAAACCGGTTGAGTTAGGTATAGGGAATATAACAATAAGTAGCTTTTATTTACCCTACAGTATCAAAATATGCACGAATATACAGGGTGTTCCATTTAAATTTTCATAACTTTGGTACGCAACTTTTTTTGGATCACCCTGTATATTTCCAAATAATTTTAAAATGTGCTCCTAATGAACCTACACAACCTTTAGTAAACAGATTTTTTAAATACTTTACCGTTTCTCGTATATAAACCGACGGGAATGTGGTGCGCCAGCCTGTATATGTATGTATACTTTTTAAGATTAATTACGCACGAAACCAAGCATGCAACTTTGGCGTTTTCAAGTGAACAAATTTGTTTAGAGTTTTTAATAGTGTGGTCATGTTATAATTTTCACCATAAATTGGCAATTCGCATTAATTAACGATGTAGTATATTTTCAAACTACAATTATTAGTATCGCTATGAAATTTTTTTTTTGAGAAGATATTAGACGCAGTAACTAGAAGATGGTTATAGGAATTTAATAATTTAATAGTAATATAGTTGAGGTGGGTAGAGAATATAGTTGAGGAGGGTAGAGAGTAATAATGTGGTTCTACAAGGCAACACTTTGGGAAAGCAAGTGCGGTTCCTTGTTGATCATATTAATATGTTATTACGAAACGGAAATTACTTGTGTTATGTTGCATATTATTTCTGATACCTAAAACCTGAATGACCAAAACTTATTTTTAAATATAAATTGCAGTTTGGTTTCTAATACCTATGTACAGAAATTATACGGCTGTATCAAGATGTTCCTTAGATTATTAGAAGTTTGTAAACATCCACCATTAGGAAATATTATTAGCACTTTCGATTAACAACATTATATGACTAGTAACATATAACTTCAATTCATAAGCGTGAAATAATTGATAAATAACTAATTAAATTGAATTGCTCTCTGTCTCACAAGTTTATTCTTAAAACCTCTCTGCCTGATACCTTACATCAGTGATTCTCAACCTGTGGTCCGCAGGCAATTTTCATGTGGTCCGCGAAGCAAAACATCTAATGAATTTTAATCTTGAATCTGGACAAAAATTAATGCATATACCGAAATTGGTTTACTTAAGATTGAAGGCTTTAAAAAAGAAATATACATACAGTGGTTAAGTCCTACATTGAATCACTTGAAAGTTATTTCGAGAAGTACTTCCCGGTTGATACGGATGTAAGGAAAAACAATCTGTTGGTACTTGATCGCTTTTTAGCTTGCAGTGATAATAATCTATCTATTCGAGAACAGGAGCAACTTATTGAAATATCATCTGATGCCCATTTAAAACTGATGAAATCTCACTGTGAAAACGTTGCAGACTTTTGGTTTGGATTGATTGATGAAAGTCCACTAGTCAGTGAAAAGGCACTGAGACTTCTTCTTTCGTTTCATTCCACTGATCTCTGTGAAACAGCATATTCGATTTTAAATTTAAATGTTATCAAGAATAATCGTCGAAATCGTTTATTAAATTTGAATGCTCCAATGAGACTGGCGTTGACATCTTTCAAGCCGAATATTCAGAAACTTTCAGATGAAATGCAAGATCAATGAAGAATGCAAATTTGGCCACACTATGAATGAAATTTTTATGCCCACAATATCTCTTTATCAATAAGTTTTTTACTTTGTAATTAATAAAATACATTGATAAAACTTTAGGATTCATTTCATTTTACCTAGTGACATGTATGAATGTATGAAAGTATGTAGCGCTTATTTATTACGTTCTATGAGCGTGACATTCGAGTCTAAAGACTAACATCATATTACAATATGAGGAAATAGTAATAAATTCAAACAAATGTACAAAATAAATTTGAATATTTTCTTGATAACTATAGTAAAGAAACAATTGGATTTTAACTAAGAGTTTTCATACTTTTGGAGGGATGGCCGATTGATTTTATGTTGATATCCAATTTCTGTTACACATATGAACTGTGAATGGCTCTCAAAAATAAAAAAAAAACAATAGTCTCATGAATCATTTAAAACCTCATTTTACCTTTCTCCTATGTAACTATTGTGGAAATCTTAATTCTGTCGTATGTGGTCCGCCTCAGATTCTAAGGGGTAGGAAGTGGTCCTCAATAGTGAAAAGGTTGAGAACCACTGCCTTACATGACCTGAAACTAGTAGAAAGCTTTTTAACAATAACCAACGTGCTTTTGAGTTATTTTTTAAAAACACGAAAAACTAGATGGTAACCCTCTCCTTTAAGCACAATACCATGTACATAACCGGATTTCTTGGAGTGATAACCGATCGAATGCGTTTTTTCATAAACTTGCCCTCTGATATGTTTCCGATATGCTCGAGAACTGAGATGTCTTGAGGGTCCATCAGGTTGAATTTGGAAGTTGGTTCTAAACTATGCTGTTCTAAGTATTGGTCTATAAGCTTTCCTCAAACATAAAATACGAAAACCAGTTTTCCATCAGGGGGGAAATCACATTGGAACTGAATTCCTGTTGAAAGTTTGTAGTATTGATGGGGTTCTGTCACTAAGTATGTTTTCGTGAGAAAACTTCGACTCATCTCTTCAGATATTTTTTAAGGGCTTATATGTATTCTTGCCTTTTTGGAAGAAGGTTGAGGATGCTGGTGAACAACGTGAATTTGTAGGAATCCATGTAATGATTTCTTTGGTTTTGATATTTTTGATGATATGAATTTTTCTATTGAGTTTGAAGTGGCCAAGATTATTTACTTCTAAATTTGCATTTAATAATTTGTGATAAATGTGGATACTTGTTCTCTGTTACGAATTTTGTCACACTTTCAATGCATAATGAATAAACCAGGAATTTCCTTTACCATACCGAAAAGATATCTTTTTAAAATAATTGTGGGAAGTATATGTTTGGGCTACAAATTGATTTAACTTTTAATCGCATTCACAATAGAATAGACTTTTTTTAAACATCATTTAAAAAAAATGCTTTTTAGCTCAAGAACTAAAAATGATAAAAATATGATTAGGTACTGCAATCCAGAAATGGCCAAGTTACTCTAGGTATAATGTGATCGTAAATAACGCCACATTTATAAAAGAAAATCAGATGCATCGTTTTACGAGCACTTTGAACACTTTTAGACTTCCACGGTCTTGGACTGCCTTTATTTTTTTTTTGTTAATCGATTATCACTTTTGGAATCCGTTGTACCGCGATTTTCCTGTACCCTAAATCTTTATGAATAATTTTTTGAGTGGAATCGTATATTCGTCTAACTCATTAACAATGTCACAAATTTGTTTTATGTCAATTCGGCTCCAAATCAAGTCTTTTCTGCAATTTCTGCAAGTGCCGACCGGGACAACGTTCATGTTCAACTGTATCCTTAAACTGGATATGCATTTTTAATCATTTCAAAAGTTTCAGTTGGTGTTTTACCCAACCAAACACAAAATTTTAGCCTATATCTTTGCTCCACTTTCATTTTTTCGATGAGTACGCAAAACACTGTCAATTCAATAATTAATTTATAAAAATCGTCAAAAGTTAAATCAAAGTCTACTTTAAGGAAAGGACATTAAAGATAAGGCATTTTTTTATGTTATAAAATTCTACATCTGCAAATATTATAGCACCAGTCTCGTTATTTTCTGATACATTATCGTATATAGAATGCTCTGTTTAGAATAACTAAGTTTATAACAGCTTTTGCTGCAACTCAGGATACACAGATATGTACATGTATGCTCGTTTCAAAACCAAATATAGTCAAAGCCGCGCATGACGTCAGTGTGAAGCAAATTACATTTGAAATTTATTTCAAGAGAGGTTAAAATCGCTGGTTTTGTAGGCGGGATTTGTATTTAACAATTAAAGCTTCGAAATGACGTTGGATAAAACGTGCGTCGGCAATGCCGACTCGGCATACCTGTATCTATGTATCCTGATTATTTAATATTTTCGTATTGGTAGAACGCCATAGAGGAACGGTCACCGTGAGTCAGCCGATATATGAAGTTAATGAAACAAGGACATGTGTGCATAATTGTTTGCGTAATTAAAAAAAAAACTATAACAATTACTCTGTAATAAATTCGACGTGGGAAACTTATTTATTATATTTATTAGTATAGTAGAGCGTAATTGATTTTACGCAATGTTGCGAACTTACACCTTCATATTAGTGTTTCGCATAAGTAGCATTAGAACGGAAGTGTCCTTTTCTTAGTACGTGTAAGCCTGCTTGACTTTTTTTTTATAGTTTTTCAGCGTCGGCGACTCCTTACGCTTCTTTCCATGCATAGAAATGCACGTGTTTAAGTGTTTCCACTGTATTTGGATCCTTGCTTTTAAGAGTAAAGTTATCTGTACTATGCGGCATCATTCAGGTATAATGAGATAGAGGTTTTGTGACCCCGACGCAATTTCATAGAGTGTAATTACAAATTTTTCACTGCTATGACCGGTTTGTTCTATTCACTTAGTTTGCTTTGTTCTTAGACCGTGATAAATACCGTTTCGTTGATTACAGTTTGTTCACACGCGATATCATGGCGTACCTAGTGGTAATGAATGTGTGGATATAAATACATACCTGAAGTGCCACCGCTTACATGTGTGACATTTTAGTAGTAATGGTGTTAGAATGGAAGTGTTAAATGCTATTCTCGGATGATTTATATTTTAAGCTCCTAATTTTGATTTTTAAATATCGATTTTTTTTCTATGTAGATGGCATTGTTGTCAAAATAAGGTAACTTGATAACATTTCATAGAAAAAGAGGAAATACTTTTTTTCCAATTAATTTATTCTTGTAAATACATAAAACAGTAACTTCATTCGACAGAATTCAGATTCTTACGTATAAAAAATCGTCTAGTTGCTCCTTTTACGCTTTTGATCTTCTTTTTAATATAAATAGATTCGTTTGTGCTTTAGTTTATTATAAACAAATTAGAGAAGTAAACAAATCAAATGCTTAAGTAAGATAGGTTCTAAACATTTTAATTCTAAAAGAATGCCTATAGGAGTAAATGATGGCGGACTTTAAAAAAATATAGTCCAGCATTATTTTGTTTAGACTTCGAAAGTTATTTTAGTCAGAAAAAATAGAAGCTTAGGACTCGAGATACACTATTACGAAACAATACTGTCCCCAACTTTCTACAAGTGTATAGGCACTAAGTTTAAATATCTGTTGAGTTAAAACTACGCATTAGGAGAGCTTGATATCTTCATATTCACATATCTCTCTAAGTATAAACATTCATTTTATGTGAATCATTGTCTGTCATAATTTTAATCTTCCTTCATAGGCAACTAAATCGAAATACTTTACAACTTATACCTTCAAATAACCTTTGTGACTAAATCCATTGGTATGCGTATTACAATGAAATTGATAATAGTATTGTAGCGCTTACGAGTTGCACGACACCGGTATGAATGACGTTGAAGGTATTACATACGCTACCGTCTACGTGCTGATTGCAAGTCCCTATTCATCAAAGATAATAAGGAATATTTAACATTTTAATTACGCATGCAAATATTTATAAACACGCATCTTTTGTCTGTACATGCATTGTTTGTAAGCTGAAATGTAAAAACTAAAACAGCTTATTTTTTCTTAGGATGCCTTTGTTCGTTAGATAATTTTGTAAATTGTTGTTAATATTGATAAATTATGTAACAACAACAACACTTCTACTATCGCTCTCTTACTCCGATGTATTGTAATCAGTAATCAACATAATATATTCATTACCTTTATCATAAAATGTTTTCCCCCTTATAATCGTGTATGTGGGCGATCTTTATTATCGGTCACTGAGCGTTGCATTGCATATAAATGCACTTTATTATTCAAGGCCGTACATATTTATTGTAGTAATAATCGTGCAAAACAGTCCAAGTAGTATTAAAAAGTCTTCGTCTGGGTGAAGTTATACCTCTTTTGTCTTCCAAAATGGTGAATATTGCTCCAGATTCTTCTATGTTTGTTCTATATTGTTCTACAGTTTCGTAAAATAATAAAAAATCGCCGAAAAACAAACGAAATTTCAAAGTTTTAAAGTTCAAACTTTTAAATTTGATCCATATTGGTCGTTCATAATTATTTGCCCACCTGTATACATATTTGTGTTTAGCTTACTAATAATATATGTATTATTTCCTGGTATAAGTGCATCCACAATAGAAATATCATTAAAGAAATGCGATAATTTACGTCAGGCTGATCCATTTTCGATCCTCACCATTGCGATCCCGCTTATTATTGAAGATAGACGGTAGATTTAAATTTGCTAAAATTTCTAAATTTTGTGGTTAGTATGATCCTGAAAAGAAAGTAGATTTAGAACAAATGACGTTTGAGTTATTTGAAGAAAACGGAAAAAATCTCATTTTCTTATTTTGCTTGTAGCACTTTTATTGGGCCGTGCAGAGGAAAACTAAAGACACATTCTCAAGGCCACTTCTGCTTCTCTATCTAATGGTGTATTTAAAATTTTTATACGAATTTTCGTTTTCTTTGGATCATCATCAACTTTGTTATTTCTTATGGGCGCCATATTGGATTTCGACGCAACTAGAAAGATTTTCTTTTTCTGATTTCAACCATGTATCATATGTTGAAAACAAAATTTAATATACATACATAGTGTGTTAATTGACGAAGAATCTGATTTGAGATTAAATAAGATAGAGGTAGCTATGAAATTTCGAACTGTCAATCACTTAAAATTGAATACCGCGAAAATGAAAATCGATGTTAAATAAGATAGCCATGGAATTGCGAACTGTCAATTATCGTTGCGTTAGTAACGCAAAAATGGCGTTCACTAACGAAGAGAAACGAGACAATGTTATGTATTTTTTATTAATCAAATCGAAATACAACCATAGCAAGTACAATTATTTACAATTGTACCCGAAACGACTACAAACACATCATACTATTTTTCTCGACCTTGACAGAAATTTAGTCGAATATGTGAGAGAACGTGGAGAACTGCGTCAAAATAAGCTGAAACTGTACAAAGTCCATGTTAGTCATAGTTTACTACTTGGTGCTAACTTAAGACAAACGGAATATTATAATTGGTTACTGGGAAAATTAGAATACTACGAAGATTTTTTAAATATGTGCAATCATTTGGTCAGCTGGTCAACTGATCGGCTAGTAGCGGTGTGCTCGCTCCTAGTTCGGCGATACTGGTTTCGAACCTCGGTGTGTTCTTTCTGAATTTGGTTTTCTGTTGTTTACCAGATGGCAAATGTTGAAAGACAACATCTTAAGTCGGTCTACAACGGCAGGCATAATAATAACTCATGGCCAGCCGATGCGATGGCCTCTGTAATTGGCCCAAGCTGTTGGGGATGTGAAGGCATGAATTATTATTATTATTATGGTGGAATGTTTAATCGAAATACATCAGGGTAAAATTCCAAATATCTTGTACTCGCTATTGTTGTATTTTAGTTCGATGACAAAAAAATACATAACATATCTTACTTCTCTTCGCTTCCCTTCTCACGTCATTTTTCCGTTACTAATGCTAGTTCAGTTCAAAATTTCATGGCTACCTTATTTACCACCGATTTTCATTTTCGCGATACTCAATTTTAAGCGATTGACAGTTCGAAATTTCATAGCTACCTATTTTATTTAATCTCAAATTAGATTCTTTGCCAATTAACACACAATATCAAATTTTGTATGCAACATATGACACATGGTTGAAATCAGAAAAAGAAAATCTTTCTATGCTGTGTAAAATCCAATATGGCGCCCATAAGAAATAACAAAGTTGCTGATGATCCAAAGAAAACGAAACGTCGTATAAAAATTTTAAATACGCCATTAGATAGAGGAGCAAAAGTGGCCCTGAGAATGTGTCTTTAGTTTTTCTCTGCAAGACCAAATAAAAGTGCTACAAGCGAAGTAAGAAAATGAGATTTTTCAGTTTTTTTCAAATAACACGAACGTCATTTGTTCTAAGTCTATTTTCCTTTCGGGATCATAATAACCACAAAATTTAGCAACTTTGCCAAATTTAAACCTATCGTCTATCTTCAATAATAAGCGAGATCGCAATGGTGAGGATCAAAAATGAATTAGCCTGTACTTCTAACTAAAAACATATTTTAATTTCATAAACGGAATGAGATCCTTTTATGATTTCAGGTAGTTCAGCGAAGTAATGAATCATTTCTCGGAATTGTGCATGTTGTCGCAGGAGGTAATACAAATAATAAAACATGGAAAGTTTATCAATATTATTGTGCCCCTAAAGCGAAGAAATATTAGTTTAGTTTTACCACTAAGAGCGTCAACATCAAAGTGTGTGTATTACAGCGTATGAAAGACGTAAACTTGAAATTATGCCGAAAACTTAAGAGTTATCGACAGAATCCCGTGCTCTGATATTTAGTTACCACAAAACCGGTAAAAGTAACCGCGAGATTGCGAAACTACCTAAAGTATCGCGGAGAACAGTAGACTACAATATTAAAAAAGTAGGTACTGGCAGTATTTTAAACAAAAAACGGTCAGGACGCCCTAAAATGACAACCCCAACAGAAGATCGTAACATCGTTTTAATCGAAGGAAGAAATCGTCGCAAAACAGCGCAAGAAATTGCCGCCGAAGCGAACGTCAATCGCTTACCACGGTTAAAAGACGCTTAAAGGAAGCTGCTTTACATAGAAGAATTGCTGTAAAAAAGCCCTTGTTACGTAAGCAAAATAAATCTAAACGATTACATTAGGTACAAGGGAACAAAGATTGGACCATCGAACAAGTGTATTGCAGACCGTTGAGTCCAAATTTGGGGTTTTTGGTTCGAGAAGAAGAGTATTTGTTCGGAGATCAGCTGGAGAATGATTAGCTGAACCCTGTGTAGTGCCTACAGTTAAGCATGGGGAAGGTTCGGTCATGATTTGGGGGTGTTTTGCCGGGACCACTGTAGAGGATTTAGTGCGAATCGAGGCGATATTAAAGAAAGAGCGCTACCAACAAATTTTGGAGGAGCACGTCATTCTACCCGGACCATGCATAATCTGCGAAAACTTCGTGTTTCAGCAGGATAGTGATCCGAAATACACCTCGAAATTATGGCGTGATTACCTCAATCACATGAAACATGATGGGAGATTCACAACTATGAAATGCCCAATGACAATTATCAAAATTTTATATAGCGGAAAAGTGAGGACCGTCATATGTATATGCAAAATGTTGCTTTGCTAATAAAATACTTCGTTAAGTACCTATGCCTTGTATAAGGCCAAACCTTGAGAAGAATCTACGAGAACAAGACAGAAAAATTGTTTCTGCTATTTCGACATTTTTTTATATTGTACGAAACTCTAAAATAATGTTGAACAAACCTACATCTACCTGGACCAAGTTTCAAAATGTTGAATTTCGGATAACGGAGGAACGGTGGGCTAACTTGGTGTATGTAGGTCTCCTACTCATTCTCTCATATCCTGTCCAATTATTTATGATTTCTATGCAAACTATCGACACATTATGAACATTTACTTCATGAAAATTGTTTTGTGCCTGTGCAGCGGTAAGTAGTCTTGTTTTATTCGCCGTCACAAAGTAAGTGCTACACTTTCTTTTGATTTGCATTTGTTTTTCACTTGATTATTATAAATATATGAAACAGCAATCACTCTTCTGTGTATGCAACTCGTATGTAATGAAATTTTATTGTCTTTTCTTTTATTTGGTAGTTTTTGATCAAGCTGCTTTATGTAAACTTAAGACACGAGAAAAGTGTATTTCTGAATATATTTCTTTACAGTCATATATGGCAATAAATTAATCGGTGTTAGATACTTGCTTAGAAGTAACTAATATTATATTTTCAAGAATATCATTTAATTTTCTGAATTAGTTCTTACGCTGTCCAATACGTAAATATATATACTAAATTCTACTTCCATAAATTGTACTTACATACATTTGCATGTTTTTCGTTAGGAATATTTTGACATTTTGCAATTAATTCCACTTAAAAATGTTGCCTTTGTTAGACCTATTTCTAAAATCTCAATAGATGTTTTGTCAAACGTAATATGTATTGTAAAATTTGGCACAATACAGTAAGAAGATCTAAAATTTGCAGCTTACATGCAATCCTCTTCAATAAGTGCGGTGTGCTAGCCACTATTGTGTACGTAATGTGTTAATACCGCAGATCTATACAAGCTTAATAACATACTGCAAGGGTAATGAAGTGACTACAATGTCGGAGAAGGGTTAACACAATAAGACAATGCAACTGTAATGTAATATAGCGCAAGGTCAAACCCTTTACTAGACGAATTACCATTGGCAACAATCAATACAACTAAAGGGGTGCTTTAAACACTTCGGTAACCTAAAGTGTGATACTTAAGATCGTATTTTCACTGGGCTTTGGGAAATTTTAGACGAGACAAATTTTAATTGAAACAACTGATTTAAACTGACAATGTTATTATATTTTTGTTTCATAATTATTGTTGTATTTTTATATTAACACAAAGAAGTACATAAATACAGGATGTCCGCGATATAGCATGCTTTTAACTGATGATAGCTACAACGATTTAGAAACAAAAACATATAATACACCTTGGGTCTATCTGTAAGCGTAAACGAGCAAAAAAATTATTTCTAAAAAACCTTATTGGTCAAACTGTCAAGAAAACTCATCCATATTGCTTCTTAAATAACCAAAAAACCATATCAAAAATTTAATACTTTGAAATTGAAGCGTGGTGTCATTTCTCTTACACCATACTGTACACGTTTTGAATAGAGGCACAGATGCAAGTCAAGCATCATTTGTTCGTACGACCTTGAACTACATTAGACCATTGTATCGTACGAAGTCAATGGCCATACGTTTTAAATATATCCGATCAATAGGAAAGAGGTATCTTTGAGTTTTTTTTAATAATGTTATGACAATAAAATCGATGTTATGTTGAAGTTAGAGTAAAAAGGGCGTGTTTAATAACAGCTTTCGATCGGTAAATGAAAATTTAAGTTGAGGGAAAGACGCATTGAATGAAAACAATGTAATTACTGCAATTATGTTCTGGCGCTTTAAGCTCCAGACAGTAGCGTAAAGGTTACTACAAAATCGAGTTCTTTTCTTTTATTTGTGATAAATTGGTGGTCCTAAAAAGGACTTTTTTGAGAGACAGGAGAAAATGTATTACAGGAAAGGCTCGATGTGTTGCCTATTTTCAAGAACACACGCCTGTAATCGTCGGGTAAATCCTGCACTGATCAGCTGGCTCTGTGCAGTATGCGTCGAAGCTTGTGACATGAGAAATAATTTTTTTTCTCGTTTACGCTTACAGATAGACCCAAGGTGTAGTATATGTTTTTGTTTCTAAAAAAGTGTAGCTATCATCCCTTAAAAGCATGCTTTGTATATCGCGGACAGCCTGTATATAGAAATAACGCAATGTAAATATCAGATATTAAAATTGTCATTTCCAAGAGAAGTTTGGGTCTTTGAATTTACTGCGAGGGCTGCAATATTGATTTTGTATCATTTCAAGGTATCTATACGGCTGATTGTTCGAAAAGCTTTCATCTGTAGAAGGTTGAATAACTGAAGGGTGCGTCGAATATGAAATTTTTACTAATAAGGAAGAAATTTAATTTGGTGATTTTAGTAAAATACGATATTATCAACTAAACACATACAGTTAGGGAAGAAAGTACTCCTATTACTAGTACTCAGTACTCAGTAGTACTCAATTTATAATACAGTAAAAGGTAGCAAATTTAATAGACAACAAGATAATATATAATTTAATGAGAAAATAAATGTCACTTCACAGAAAATTAATAAAATTTTGAAATGATACATAATTTTCTGGGAAAAAGTATCCATACACCTGCTCTATATGTAATACATTGCATACATTTTTTAAATATTTTGTGGGATAGCCATCCACTGTATTAATTGCTAGTAGCCGTTTCGGCATCGATTGAACCAGATTACAGCAGACATTTGACTTATTGTTTCCCATTCCTACAATAAAACCGTTTTTAAGTCATTTTTTACTAGCAATTTTATGGTTTTTGACCTGTAGCTTCAACTTCTGCCAGAGATGCTCTATGGAGTTAATGTCTGGCCATTGTGTTGGTGTTTCCAGTTCATGAAGTGTATTATTATATGTATAACAGCCACTCACGAACAAGATAGCATTTTTGTTTCGAGTCATTATCGTGTTGAAAGTAATAATGACCCAAAACATGTGTTGCACTTTGGTTTAAATTCTCTTTTAGAATGTCTAAGTTGTTGATAATTTTATCGATAAAAACCAGGATTTGCCAACTCCCGACACCGGTATACAGCCCCATACTGAGACGCTTCCGTCACTATGCTTCACAGTACCTTTCAGAAGTTTTTTTTTCAATGCAGTTTCTTGTTTACGCCATACTAATTAATAGCATGATCAGCGAAACATCAACTGAAAACTAGCGGGTTTGACCGCTAACTGAACTGGGTCTACATACAGAAAAATATGATAATGGTGTATAGAATATGGATTAGATTCGTTAGACGAGAATATAATTAGCGAACAAGTTTTTTACTTTAGTTACTGGTCTGGTTAGTCAGTGCTAGTCGTTTTTCGTTTGTATGTCAGCGCCATAATTATACAGAGTGATTATATAGAGTGTTACATTTTGCCAAAGCGAATAAATCTTTGTTTTTGTGGAACCGTTTATCCACCAACTATTTTTTGTGTAGTTTTATATTGCGAAAATATAAGGAGGAAATGACTGGCACAATAATTAATTCAAAAAAATGATATGTTGCGACGTACGTTGCCTTTTGTCCGAGTTTCTTTGCAATTAATTTAGTTATTGAGATGAATAAATGCAGTTAGCATGCGACGAAACATAGAAATATTGACTAATGAACGAAATATTCAATGGTCGTGCTTTCTATGATGACATATTGAATTCGACTAATTCAGTTTTGTTGTCATATAATTGTTCTTAATTATTTAAATTGTAATTTACACAGCTGTCAGTTGTTTTGCAATTTCGTTCATATTTACTTTCATATTTATTTTACTTTCATATTTATCTATTATTCAAATTAATAAACCGCAAACGTTTGTATTTTGCAACCACTTATATCAAGTGTAAAAACAAAGAAAATTGTGTCTTAATATCACAGTGTGTTAATCGTATATATCTATTTCTTTAATTCTCATTAAGCAATTTCCTAACCTCTAAAATTTAAATTTTATACGCTCATACTCATTAATAATTTAATGAAATAACTTATCCATTAATAAACTAGCCAATCGACGTCATTAATTTTCTTCTTCGAGTTTTATCTGCAGAGTTCATTATACGTGGTTGTTAGATTGCCAACTTCTTGCAACATTTTTAAGAGTATGTATTTCATATTACCAAACGTAGACCTCAAGATTATATGGGAGAATTGTAAGAAACATTTCATTCGTTCTGATCTTGATATTAATTAAATCTGCGCATTTACGGTCTTCCAGATGTGAATATGTAACATTAGTAGATATCTGCGAGTCATTTCTGCACTGATCTTATTACTATATACTTCTGTGAGTATGATTTCAAGTACGTTTACTGCGTCAGATTTCTTATTTTGTTTTTCTTCTTACGCTGTCTATTCCTTGCCTGTTTCTTGCACTTCTCGTGTTATTACGATGAGTGCGATGTGTGGATTTAATTAATGGATTTTTTATTACTTTGCGTGTACTACTCCGCATCTGTAGTATGTTGAATATGATAGAATTTTGAAATTATTATTAAACTTCTAAATTTGTTATAAATCGTCATTTTCTACGTAAAAACGAGCTTTACTTGATAGAGAAACGATAAAATTATTTTATAAAATGGAAAATATTAGTGATTCTTGAAATTTCATGTATTTCAGATTACGTTAAAAAATAATTCGAATATATATATATGTTGTAGCTTTGGAAATAATTATAAAAATCGAAAAAATGCCCAAATTTTAGAAGGAGCTGTTGCCGGAAGTTGAACAATTAACAAATATATGCATGTATATATGTAGATAGTTCTTATATTAAAGTACTTTTTCAGTCTATAAAGTTTCATCAAATCGAAAATTACAGTTGCTTGTGTTTATTAAGGGACATTATTATTAATATTAGTGATTTTCTACATTAGTATATGCACAGAAAGAGAGATTGTTTATAAAATTTGCAAGTATGGGTTACGTCGTGTTTGACATTATGTGATATGTTGCAAATTATGTTTGAGAAAATTTTTAATAGATGTTTTAATTGCTGAGATTGTCAAAAAATTTGCATAAGCTGGAGGCAGTTGTCGCCTGAAACTTGGCTGAAAAGATTTACGACAAATCTTAGTACCAAGAGAAAATGGGACAAATCCATCTTGAAATTCAATAGCAACGCCATAAACTAAAAGTTAAACTAAAGTTTAAGGACGTAGCCAAGTATCCTCTAGGCGGAAATACACGCCAGTTCAACATTAACAGAAGCTACTAAAAGTAAGAGATTATCATAATGTCTGATAGTCATGCAGCCATCAAAGCGCTGATCTCATATATTATCAGCTCCCAGATGGTTTGGGAGTGTTTAGACAAACTATGTAAATGAGCTAAAGGAACTAGGTAACCGTACTGCGCGTCCTGGCACATACAAAAGTGAAAGGAAACGAGATATCACAATCTCGCTAAGAAAGGGGCCAGAAGACCTTTTGTGGGATCAGAACCTTTTTCCGAGTTAAGTGGTAGTGTAATACTGGAGAAGCTCAAAAGTGAGGTAGAGCAGAGGAAATCTTAATACTGGGAGAATCTCCACGATATGAAGCAAGCATAAACTCTTCTGGAAGCATATAACCAAAAGAGACTTTCAGAATGTATAACCTCAGCAAAACCAATATATATATCTACATAAGTAGGTTTGGAATAACGAAGGAAGTCGAATGTAGATTTTGTGGAGAAGAGGATCCTTCTACTCTGAAACTGATCTGTAATGTGCAACTCAAGGACCTTGTTCGTAGAAGTACATGAACTTGAAGAGGGAGAATTGGAGAATTACCTAATTGGGCTCTTTCGACATTATGGACTTTTTAAAAGAAATTGGATTAATCGGCCTGCTGTAAATACAGCGAGAATAGGAGACACGATAGATTTTCTAGGTCGTAGTGTACCATTACTACCATCATCACATTACTGGATGTATTGTGTACAGTTCTGGGTATTTGTACTTTAAACGTTTATAGTTTCCAAAGTACCCTTCTATCTTTAGTCGAAATATGATTTTTTTGTCGAAATAATATATGGACTACCCAGCTAGTATATAAACTTCCTAAGTAGTGTGTGACATGAAGTGCCTAATCATAAAATAGACAGAACTAGGGAGTACATGTCTCTGCACATTACCTCCCGACAGTGTCATTATACCGAATAGAATCTGTTTTTCGTAATGCTCCATTATACCACAAGATATGGATCGCAATAACGTCAATCCATATCATTGATTTGCATAGCTAATCGATACAACCCTCTGCGTATAAGCAAAGCAAAATTGCAAATTTCACTCCACTTGTTGCCCATTTTAAGTTTCTAAAGTTTTAAGTGAAACAAACTTTACCACAGTGTACTAGTGCTCGTACATGTACGTTTCCTTTTACCTAACTGCCGCTTCCTCCTTCTCACCAGAACGCATCTCAAAAAACAGAGAGAGCATCAGTACAACAGATCTATTGTGAAATGTATTCGTACTCTACATATAAACTGTAAACAGACAGGTATAAGGCTGTTTAGCCCACTAATAAACAGACAGAATGAGGATATACTGTCAAATACGTCAAATCTAGAATTGTTCGGTCGGTCGAAAATATAGTTTCAGCATAAATCGACTAATCGTAAAATAATGTAAAAAAAAGAATTTCAACATATTATGTGCCCAAAATAAAAATAAATAAAAATAAAAGAAATCATAAAAATAAATAACACAAAAAAATGAATGAGTTAGTAAGTTTTTTTAATTGTTTTTAAGTTTTATTTTATTTTAGTTAATTTAATTTTTGTTTTTTGTTTTATTTTATTTTATATATTTTATTTTTGTATTGCACATATGTATGTATAATTCATACAATAATACCATCAAAACCAGAGACTTCTTGTACACCTACAATTAGAATTTGAGTTGAGGGTGATGTAGCACTGCAACCCTATGATCTATTGGACCCCCCTGCATGAGCTATAGGTTGTTGGTATTTACCCACAGGTATAGCTGTGATGGTTTCAAAGAGGGTATATCCCCCTCGTCAAGGATAACCTTACCAAAATAACTGGCACTAATTGCAATAGCCTTGCAGTTGGATAACAGGTGTTTCAGATATTCGTCTTCCGCCGCGCAAAGCCTGCAGCCGCTATTTTGTTTCAAACGAATCCTTGTCATGTGTGCCCCAAGGTGGCAGTGCCCTGTGAGAAAACTCACAAGTACACGTGGTTTGTTCCTACTTAGTTCTAGCAGAGTTCTTGTTCTTTGCTTATTGAAGTTACCAAGGACTACCTTGGAATGCCTCAGACTAGGAAAATTCTCGCAGACGGCTGCTCTGTGTTTCTGCCCCCTGTACTTGATAGGTGCTCATCCCCTTTTCTCAAAATGGTTCCGGTCCCACAAACGATGTTGTGGCGGCCTTCTTTGCTATTAAATTAACTTTCTCGTTGCGTGCGTTGTGTCTTGGTACCTAGGATAGTGCAACTCTTTTCTCTACCTAGATTGTATAATTTCCCTAAGCATTCCCAGACTAATTTCGATGGCGCCATTATGGCTGCTTGACTGTCGGAGAAAATTGCAATGCTTGTCTTCCGATAGTTCCTATCACGATTTAGTAGAGCACCTCTTCCAATAGTATTGATGATCTGTGCCTGGAAGACGCCGGGCTAAGTTCCCATTGGCTCTGAGTATTTGATTCATGATTCGAATACTCCTGCACCTGTTCTCATATCATGGAACCGCCCATATACCATTTAATAGTATTTGCCTTTAGGAAGTAAGTGCATCCTTCTCCTTCCCATTCTCTCATGTTGCTTAGCTTCGTGAGGAAGTTCTTTTTGAAGCTATATTTCCTAACCATTTCGTCCTGCGGTAGGCTGAAAAGTGTCGAGAGCC
>SMLS01062698.1:0-12901 GCA_004785975.1 Popillia japonica | reverse complement strand
TTTTTTTTTTTGATTATTTAAAATGTTTTTGATAAATTATTTTTTTATATGCTTTGTCTAAGCATTTTAAAGAATTACGACATAACTTTGATTTTAAAAATGTTAGGATTTTAAAAAAAGAAAATAGTTACAAAAAAGATTAATATAGGAAATGATATACATTAAAAAAGAAAATAACGCGGTCAATATTATTTATAATAATAATTTAATCACCTAAACACACCTGAATTTTATAAAATTAAGCTCTTGACTATGTTTTTTGCCATGTTTTTACCTAGTCCTTGAACAGAATTGTTAGAGCTTGACAAAAAATACATTGATATAAGGAGCATTAGGTATTATTATGACCATAAATTCACATTTCAAAATATCTTAAATTGTCCACTATATTGTAAACATAACCCTATGTATCACTGATTTCTTTGGCTGTAGATAATTTTGTTGATAGGCATGGCTAGTTATCTAGTTATTTATTTATAATTTGATACGAAATAAATGTCAATTTTATTCCACTGACGAAGTTGTAACGAAAACCAGAATTTATTGTAAAGGTTTTAGAATAAAGACAATTTTTGTTCGAATTGGAGTGTTATAATTGTCCTAACAAAGTGGAAAAACTATGAAGAAAACAAGATAAGTTAAAAAAGGTCATAAAAATACATACATATACTAATTTTATCTAAGACTAAACAGTAATACTGATATCACTAAATTCAGTAATCGGTTCAAGCGGAAATGCAACATGAAAGGAACTAATAAACATATCCTTGATTCCTGAAAATAGAATTATTTAGCAGTGACCTTCGAATAAATGCAACATCTGCATAACATTTACGCAAGAATGAATACACGCACTGTTAAAATATTGACATTTCCAACGTACAGTAATAACCGTAGATAACTTCTCCAGGTTGGTGTTCGCTACGTGCCGATCCCGCACTACAAGCTGAGTAATCATAATTTGTATTCCCCCGAGAGGAATAAATAAATTTGGCGGCGCACCGTTGCTCCGCAAGCGCGCGGTTCGGCTGCGATTTTCCGCAGACCCGCCAATTAGTTAGGGTCGTTTTGATTTTCAACCGGCCCGAAAACTTTTCCTACCACTAGTATTACCATAGGAGACCGGTCTGAAGACTTTTACGAAAACATTATCGTTTCATTGGCGGCTTGAAATACGGGGCAGTCAACGCGCGCAATTTATTTTTATTACTGGAGTTCGTAAAATCAAAAATATTACCTTTGCTTTACTAACCCCCTCTCGCCTCCAATTCCGTCTGTTGTGGGCTATGGTTGCACCTTCCAAGTTTTAATTAAAAGTCCGTGTTCCCGGTGAGAATTTATGTTTCATTTTTGTTTTCGTTTTAGAAGCTTTTTGCGAATGTCGTCACTAACTCGAGAAGAATGCAACTATTTTCGTAACACCAAAAAAATGGCTATTGACTTTCCGACAAAATCCTTGATTGATTGCTTTTAAATCTTCCCCTTTTTAGCCTGTTTGCACAAGCTTGCCTTCGTAATGTAAATTATGAAAACAAACAGGAGTAAAGAGAAATTAATCCCGATCTTTGATGGAATCAAACGTTCGAGCGGAACCCTTGCATTTATCGGTTTCAGTCAACAATATTGCGGAATTACTAACGGATAATTGAACTTAGTATCACGTAACATAGCCCGTTCGAGTAATAGCACGATAAAAAAGAATTAAATAACGTCGGATAACAGCTGCGCGAAAAATCTTGTCCAAACGGAGGCGAAGGGTATAACCCCGTACTTATCGTCCGACATTAATTTATTGCATCCCGGTTATTTACAAAACAGCGCAGCGAACGCGAAAACTAAGAGGGAGTCGAGTGAAAAAACGACTTTTACCCGAGTTTATATTTATCTTTCGCGTTATCATCAATTCTCGAAAGTTTTAACGTCGCTTTTTCGGTAATTAGTTTTACAGCGAGAATAATGTTTTCGCGTGATTGGCCAAAGGATATTGTAGGGAATCGTATTTCTAAAATCTTTCTAAAAAAAATGGCGTTGGCATCGCTTTCTTGGACATCCATTTTTCGTAGAAACAGTAAAATTCCATTCCTTAAGCAATTAGATTTCCTTTATTTTTTGTTATTAATTAGATTTGTTACAACATGTATTAACTTCAGACATATTTTACATAAAGGAAAAACCATAAATAAGGATAGAAAGGATAAACATTTAAAGCTTGACTATTTCTTACAAAAACACCCCATCGCACGAAAAGCAAATTTGCGAAATGTATTTTGCGAATCAATTCAATAATACATTTTTTTTGCCTGCTCCTGAATATATCAATATAAAATCTGGATTCTGTGTCGATGCCACCCTTCTATAAATCTCCAATAAAACCTTATTTTATTCTGTGTATCTTGGACGAATCCAAATGTTATTTCTAGCGTGTTCCGAACGATCACATCAACCCGGATTTAAGCTGACTACGCCTCACACGAATTTTTTGAACGCTCGCACGTATGGTAGCTTTTCTCTTCGGATATAATGTATACACGCCATTGAATATTCTCGTTGTATTCTTAATCGAATTAGGAGGATTTTATATTAAAATTTTTACTTATTCGAAAAATAAAATAATCACACATCAGTAAAAACAACACTCCTAAAGTGCAGTACATACGCTCGATATTGGATTTAAAATTTAAAACCAGAAACAATAACATGAAACTCGGATCGTTGCGTCAACCATCCCTGTCCTTTTCACCCTTATACTTATGCCCATTTGAATAAACTTTTTTCTTTCGGCGTAAACACTGAAACAATGGAAGTCGTTGAAAGTTAGGTCTACCTTAACATGCTCCCGTGTAATTTAACCACCCGGCAGGGCCTTATGGAATCGGCGAATTCGGATGAAATTCGCGTCGGTGTTGTTGTACCGCCACCGTTACCTCTTGCATTTCAACGGTAGAGGCGGCAACATCAGCAGCAGCAGCAGCAGCAGCAGCACATTAACTCCCTACTCATTAGTGTGGAGTGTGATGCAAGCGGATATTTCGAAAATGCCGGGGTTTATGTAGGGTACACGTGAATGCACCCTCTGTACGATAATGCGAGTGAAGTGTATCTTTACACACACACACGTACACGTAGACGGCAATAGAGTGTTGTTTATATAAAACGCGACCGGAAGGGAGACTACACCAAACTAAGTGTTGTTTAATGCAGTTAAGAGAAGAGCCATTAATATTCTCGATTACTGTAGCGGTGTTTACGTGCACGTATCGATTCATACGAAATGCAATTTTCGTTCACATTTCATGGTTAATAAAAATCTTAGAGACTAAAGATTGCCATTGGTTTTATCCATCCACTCTATTGTAGAATTAATAATTAAAAAAGAAAAATAGAAGCCTGTATGGCCTTACTTTATAGCGATCGTACTATTTCAAAGAATGCGTCATTAAAACCATGACTCACGGACGCGTATATAATCCTAAAATTGTTGACTACAACCTCATATATTGCCCTAGTTGTAGTACTGAGTTTTAATCCGTTCCTTCCCCTTCAACTATGTAGATATACATAAGTACTTGTTTTAGATATAATTCATCGATTATTTCGTTCTAATGTGGTTTTACGTGAATGTACATATGTATGTACATATTGCTCGTGACAACACATTTAAATAAAAAAGTGGTAAGTCTTCATTTTAATATTTAAAATATTGGTTTGTTTAATCGTACGTTCTCAAAAATAAATACATTCGAGCAAACGTGCGCCTCCAACTATAAATATACTTCAAACAACAACTCAACTTTGAATACGGAATAAAAGTTCAGTCTCGGGATGTGTTGTAGCGAAGAAGAGTTACACATGGAGATGCGAGCAAGTTTTGTAGTGGCCACTACACACATGCATACATCCATAAGTTAGGCCGGGATTCGTGCTATTAAAATGGAAAAAAGGAAAGCGACGACTCCGAAGAAACCGTAAACCTGAGCGATATTCGGGTTTCGTTATTTTTTTCTTATTCTATACTTGACGCACTTCATAACAAGTGCCTCGTGATCTCGAATAATTGTTTACGTATTATATGCGTGTATGCGCCCGTAAAACTTGTGTATGTATGTATGCATGTATTAGTTGCATTGAACAGCTTTTGTTAATTGTAAACAATCGACATAATATGAGCTCAATTCGTGCAGATTAGTTTTATGTACAGGGGTTTTTAATTTTAATTCTCCCTCGCTGTTACGAACAATTTCTTTTCTAAATCTTTATTTTAGGATAATACTTTTCTACTACTATCGAACAAATATTTACTTCATCCAACTAAAGGTATTCATTTCAGAAAGTGTATTTTACCATTTTAGGATCTCTTTTAAAGATTTTAAAAAATATGAGCTGGATTAGTTAAGCTTAGCAAAATGTATTTAGAAGGTGTTACATTTCTTGATTTTGACAACTTTAATGAAATCTATTAAAGACTTCGTTTTGACTTAGCTGCTTTTCATTCGTATAACTTTTTAGCTGCTTGGCATGCTTTTTTTGCGTTTTTGAATACTTTATATTTTATTGTAATCGTGAAGCTATAATGTCACGATTCATCAATTGGTGTGCTACTTCTATTTTTCATCACATTCAATCTACAATCTTTGATGTCACACACTGAAAGCGAAATTAAACGAAATTAACCGCATATCTATATCAAAGCTTCTTAAACTTCTTTTCCAAAAACTATGAAATTGTTTAGTTTTTTTAATGAGCATATTGAAATATTTTATAGGTAGTGAAAAAGTGAAATTAAATTCATAATTAGTCATAAAACAAATCCGAAAACCGTTCTGCAATTTTTTTAATCTGTCAATAGGTAACAATTTTAACTGACATATCCAGACAAATTTACGTATTACACTTTAGTACATATGTACATATATATATATATATATATATATATAGTTGATATACACACATACATACCTTGTGTACAATATACTACGTATTTTACGTATGTATACAGAATGTCCGTTTCCAAAAGCTGTAACGGTCCATTCTGATGCAAATGTGGGGTGCAGCGGGGCTCGGGGAGACTAGGGCCATGCCATGGTGATGCCAGCCGATGATGGCAGATGCAGTTTCACATTGTTAGGGTGCGCGTGTGGTGCTATAGCGACAGTAGTAGTAATAGTAGTGGGTATACGCACACGGCGGCAACTCCGAACCAGTTGTGGGTCCATCACCATGGGCAACAACAACAGTTCTTCGCCGGTCGTCCGTAAATCCCGAAGTCTGCCCACTTCGCCTGAAGTACGAAGGTGCGTGTCTGTTGTCGCTAAACGTTGGTGCGAATTGGTCTCGAACGAATGCAGAACTCTTTCGAACACGTGTGTGTGTGTGTGTGATGATGAGAGAAATTTGCGATATATTTATTACGAGTAGCTACCCGTTATTGTCGTATGTCTGAATATGTTGTACTACCTACAACGTAGATTATTCTCTCATGTGTGTTTGATGCGTTGCTAAATAAGCTCTTGCTTCGGAGAAATATTAATATTTCCCCGTCGGAACCTTGGAATTAACTTGGTGCTTTATTGTTAGTGAATTATGATTATTTCTTTTTTTCTTCCGGGCAACTTCCCGTTTTGCTTTCATTAGGAAAGTTCGTACGGCTTACGTGAGAACCTCCTATAGTATTCGAGATCTGTTTAATTAATTCTTTGTAATGAACTCATAAAAAACAAATTAACAAAAACCTTTCGAATAACTACGAATTGATTCATACTAAAAATTGTCCTTGAAAATAAAATTGCTTTTTAAATAAAGGGGAAAATTCTAAAGAGTGTTCGACAATGAGTCAACCCTTCTCAACGCTCAATTCTTTTGTGTCGATAAACGCATCATATTGCAATTGAATTCTTGTTTGAATTTTTTCGTAACACGACGATGCTAGATATTAGATTTACAACATTCCGTAATGAAGACGAAAGGCTCGCATTACATGGACAAGCGGACGATATCAAGTACATAGGTATTACAGGAATATTAAACAGTAGTAATCTGATCAAATGCATTCCGAGGTATTGAATTATCAACAGTTACAGAAGTAGCTATTTATCGATTTAGCTGTGTTGAATGTATCGAAAGCTTTATGGTCATTATACATAGTATGTTGTTCGCATTGTAAAGGAAGCGCAAAGTGAAATATTTCTTCATGGGATTTTATGTCTCATTGTTGTTGATAATTTTATTTAACGATCAAAATTTTGTAATATTCCGTATTAGTACCCAAATTTTATGAATTTATAGAAATGAAAAAGAATCTTTAGATTTTTGTTTCAGAATTGGTAGTTTTGAGACAAAAAGCAAACATTTTTATAAGGAATGGCAGTTTTGCGTTAAGGACCAAATTTCTTCTCTATTATTCGGTCCATCAGGTGACACCGTATGTTTGCAACACAAAAGTACCTTAAACAAAAGATATGCAATTTAGTTCTTCAGAAAAGGAAAATGTTTTTGCATTATTCGTTATGGGTGCCAAAACTAATCAACACTAAACATCTCTTCGAATAGGATTATCTAAAATGCACAGGTCAAAAATCATCTACTTTAAGTTCTTTAAATAGACCAATACACGAAATGAAAGAGCCGATTCAATGTTACAATAAATATACATACACGTATAACGTCTATATGTCAGACACAATCTAATTATAGATCTGTCATTCGGCTAATTTGAAACCATCCACTAACAATGGATAAAGCAACAAATAAACAGACAGCTACGCTCTTACGTATGTACAACACACATATGTGAATATGTATGTATGTACATACATACTTATATATCGAGATCTACGCGTGTATAGCCTCGACTATTGTAAGGAGAGAAGCGACTGGAAAAACGGGAGATTCCGTTTCACAAAGCCAGGCACTCACTCATAGCGAAGAAGAAAAAGATCTTTTTGTCTGTTGTACATACGTATGTTTATTTACCTTAACCTGAACAAATAGCTTGACGGTGAACTGCCGTTTTGGCCACTTATCGGAGATACATAACTCCGTATCCATGTATGTATGTATACCGGTGGTGCTATTAGCGTGCCGAGAGAGCGTAAAACAAACATACGAAAGTGAAACTTTTTGTACGTATCTTGTATAATAGTTTTTAAAATGAAACCTATACGTATTTTTTTGCTATTTCATCATCATCTCATATAAAATTACATTCAAAATATTTTCTACCACTTTTCTTTAGCCACCTTTCAAATACTTCCAGCAAACCGTCCCAAATCCATCCAGCTGTTTCCTTCAGTATTCTTCCTCCATCTTTCATCCGTTTTCACCACTTTTGTTCCATCCCGTTCCACCATTTTTCACTTGCTTCAACCACCTTACCCTAGTTTCCACGTCAAAATTCACCGACACTGTTTCGTTTCTGTATTAATCTTTCCTCATTGAAGGTAGTTTCTAACAGAGATTATTTTTACAGATCAACAGCTATTCCGCATAAAGGTGGTAGCAGTATCCCCTTACCCGGTTCGGCCCTACCAGCAAGAAGATGTCCTCCAGACAAAGTACGCCCTGTGGCTGGTTCCAGTCGCGCGTCAAGTCCAGCCATGTCGATGATACCGCGAGGACCCCCCACCGGACCGAACAACAGCCCGTATCAAGTTACAACGCAGCAGCAGCAACAACAACAACAACAACAATCGAAAAACAACAATTCCATGCTCGATAAATTAAAATTATTTAAATCGACCGATCGCCCTAACCCAACGACCACAAACGGGAAACGAACTAGCAGTTCCAGCGGTGTATCTTCGGCGCGAAGCGAGAAATCCGATAGTAGCGCTAGTTTGGAACCTAACATCGATCTGAAACCGATTAGAAATAATTCTAGAGTCAAACAGCAGCGACCTGCGAAAACTGCAGTTGTTAAAAGTAGTCCTGTACCTGGAAAGAAAGACGTAGTTCCTGCCGTTAAAGCGGCTAAAACTGCTCAAGATGTGGAAAAACACGCGCATAAAGTAGCCAACCTTAATTCGAAATTAGCCGAGCCCAAACTTAAGGCAACCGCTGGACCTAAACGGAACGAAACTAATGACTTGAGCGGGAAGAACCTGCAAAATGCCACGCCAACCCCGAACACGGGCATACCTAAACCTACGGCTGCTATTAAAGGAACTAGTAAACCACCGCGGGATTTGAAATCACCCACCGTTTCAAGAGAAAGTTCCCAAGCCAGTATTGCGAGTAAACCTCCGACTGTAGCTCTCGTGTCACCGATGAAAATTGAAAATCAATTATCGGAGAGTAGTCACAGTGCTTCGACGGGACATCATAGTAATTCTAGTGATAGTAGTGTTATTTACAAGCCATCTAGTGAGAGTGGTTCCGAGCATAACGCTTTAATCCCTATGAAAAAGGAAGAGTCGATCGAACAGTGCAATAATCAAGAGAATAATCCTAAATTTGACGTGAATTTGGAGAAAGCAATTGATGAAAAGAACGAAGTGAAAATTGAAGAAGAAATGAAATTGAAACCGGAAGTTTTCGCCCAAAATTTCCCAAACAAAGACATATACCAAAATCTACAACACGATCCCCTCTACCACCAATCCAGTAACATCTACCACCACTTCCAGAATCATCAGAACAACATATCCTCGTCCCAATTGACTCCCAACGAGAAGAATCACGCATATCAGAATAAGATAATCCAGGAGATCTATCAAGAAGAGAAACAATTGAATACGGCCGCGTCCCATCGCGTGGATGAGGAAGGCATCAGCGTGGAACCAATGCGACCGTTATTGAGGGGTTACTGTAGTACCTTAACGTTACCGGCGGCACGGCCAAGACATTATCCGAGAGTGCAGGCCTCCGCCGATGGTAGTGGCGCGGATTACTGTGAGATTTCTCTAGTGAACGGTTATTTATCTGACGGGGAGGTTCTGCGGAATCCGGCTGCCAGGGATATTTGCGATGGTTATATGTCGGAGGGTGGAGCCGTGTTGTATGCGAGAAGATTGCAGACGATGCCGGCGCAGATGCCCAATACGTAAGTTTGTTTCTGATTAATAGGCACCTACCAGTAATAGGTAATATGTAGTAATATTATTGTTAGTCACGCGCAAGTACATTTCTCAACAGATAAAATAAAGAATTTCTTAATGTGACACGTGTAAACGATTCACTCAATATATCTACGTTGATAACATTGTCTGGATTAGTCACGCACCAATTAGATCATTATAACGCTAATGCATTAGAGCCAGAAAGCGAATAGCTTTTCGATTACCACAACTTCAAAGGTAAAAAAAACTTTCATCATTAAGAGTGCGCGTCTGTTATTCACTGAAGTTGAAAGAAATCAATGAGTCACTGTACAGTAGACATCCCGGAAAACAAAATATTGACCCTAATGGAACGGATACTATTTACTAGCGTGTGGTATTCAATTTCCAATGTTTTTTCGTATTGAGGGTGCCCCATTAAGTTCCGTACATAAGAGATCTTCATCATTTAAATCTTGATAAAGATTTGTTGTCCGTTGTCCTCTTTCAATTTTCGATTTGAAATTTTAATTACCAACTAGATTCTCCATCAGCGTTTGGCTTGGACAAATGTACTTCCCGTTTACTCGATTAATGCTAATTATTCATTTATGAAGTTCAAATGGATGGAAATATTATACGCTTCTATTACGTGAATGTTGCAATTTCAATTCATTTTTTTTTTAAGTTTACTTGCAGCAGTAGTGACAATCCGCGTACGTTTTCTCAGCCCCTTAAAAGCATTCTTGTACTCTGATCATCATCAAACACGTCAATTCCTCTTGTTCAAAGTCAGAACAACTGACGACCCCTCGCATCGTATCCGATAAATAATCAATTTCGATTCTCTCTTCTGTGCTTGTCGGTTTTTTCATTTTCTCTTTTCTCGTAGTACATATACACTATAGAGTACTATACATGCGTTACACACACGTTGCATCTCGACTTGTATGTCAATTTGACCCGTCAAAGAAAGAGGGGAAACGTGGTATCGGATTCGATTTGATAGACACCGTGGTTTATCCGATCTGTCCGGTAAATCTACAGGCTAGAATGCTCCGCAGTTTCGTAAAAAGGGAGACGGCCGGAGGTGCGTGGAATCGGCAGCGGTACAGCACACTACCGATCCCGTTCGCAAGAATGAATCACCCGCAGAACGGCTATCGTATAATATGGGGTATATTTGTCCGTGAGCGTGCTGATACGTGGGTGTGTGTGTATATGTATCGCGAAAGCCGTACAGCAGTCGGCTGTTATTTCCGTTTCTTTCTTTCCCTCTTTCAGAGCGGATGACAGCTGAAGCGCTGCGTTTAAACGCGCGCTACTACTAATACACCACGGTTAGTTTAACCAAATTATAGCCATGTCGCATGATGTAAGACTTGTTTGGTGTAAGTGAAGATGGTTCTTGTAAAAATCATTTCGAGACATATTCCAATGATGCTTGCCATTTTGATAAACTAAGATAAATCTTTTTATGACAACATCATGTTGCAGAGACAAATTCGTGTAATATTTAAATAAATCCAGACTAATACTTCTACGTGAGGTATAAAGAATTTTTTTACGAACGAATTTATCTGTGCCATCAACGTGAGGCAACGTTTGAAGTCTTATGAAATCTTTAAGACGTAAATTGAATCTGTATTAATGCCTGTGTGTGGTACCATAATATTTTTGTACAACTACAAACGTTATAGTGAATCTAGCTGGTGAAGAAGATTTAGATGAACGACTTACTTAGGTGTGAAATACGTGCCAAATCCTAAAATAGTATCTAGCATATGTTTCTCATTTTACAGAGCATCCATGAATTCAGTTAAAGAGGAAGTAACAGTAATTATTAAAATTCAAAATTCTTCAAATGAATGCATTAATCCGACGAATCATCATCATCATATGATTTGTAAGGATATGATGTAAACTGCCTAAATCGAAGGGGTTTTACTCATTTTAGGTGTGATAAATGAGATTCCTGTGTGTATTAAAACAGAGTTGATGACAACTAACGACCACGAGAAGGGTATACTGAACATAGTTGTTAGGTCTTTATCCAGCTTCATCAGTTTTCGATAAAACCGAAGAAAAATCTTATCTTCCTTAAAAATTCTAGAAACATTTTGCAAGGTTTCATTGCTTCTTATCACTTGATATCAATTTCTGATACATCACTAGAAGCTGCAACAATTGTAGGGCATTGATATTTTATTAAATTTTGTAGAATTGTACTGAAAATTAATGTATTCAAATCAGTTTTTCCTATTGTAAACTAAATCTGTTGGGAAAAACATATGAGACAATCTAAAGTGAAAACGGATGTAATTGTGTCCTTTAAGGATACCAAAGTAATAACAATAAAAGCTTAATTATGACTGGTTGGTTTTTATACTCCGCTTTACTCTGCATCAACGTTTAGTCAACAAAAAAACGATAACATTCAAATTCCAAAGAAGATATTTTTGAGGAACTCAAGGGACAATTTATACAAAATTCATATTCATAAACTAGAGCTTTCAAACACGTCACACACTAGTTCGAAACACTACCTGCACTCAGCCGTCCGATGCGGTATGTTAGCGGAGGACCCGATGCAACCGTGGTGTAATATTCTTCGAACCGGTAAATTCAGTGTACATGCGCTCCCTCATCGATTGCAGCCGGTCGTGTAGACGTAGACGCAAGACAGACATGGTCACCGGGGCCTAACTATAACATTACGCCGATATTATTGCAGAAACCGTCGCTGGCTCGTGAAATTCCACGAAGGAACGAGTGAGTGTTTGTGCTAAAGTGCGTTACATTCTCACCGCCAGTCACTCTTGTATTCATTTTTTCTCCATACCGGTCGTGAATATTACATTCTGTGATGAGATTTGGCCCGAGAAGCTTTTTTGTCTGGCAAGTGTTTGGGGCAGAAGAAGAGGAGGAGACACCCCCATCAGGACAAGTCGGTAAGAACGAGCGAAGTAAACTCGTTTGTTTTTATCGATGGATCTTTCTTTTTTTCTCGTTTTTTCCCTTATACTCCTGTCTATTGTTGTTGTGTTGTGGGTTTCTTTGTATTCGTCTTGGGTTTTGTCACAGGCTGAATGAGATTTTTTTTATCTGTGTTTCTAATTACGGAATTAAAATAATTGCTTGCTTTCATTGCTTTCGATATTTTCGTTGATGATTTGGCGAGATAAGCGATCATATAAAATTAATTTAATTTTCTTTTGAAGACAAAGAAAAAACGTGACATGGAAGGATGTGTAAGTTAAAAAGAGGAGACCTATTATTTAGATAGTGACGTATTACAGTAGGGTTAAATGACTCACCAATGACCGCGAAAAAATCGAAGGCTTATAATGTGTGTGTCGTATATAGAATGATGGATAAAATTTTTAGATATTATCGTCCAGTATAGATACATACTTCCATTCAGTAATTGTTCTGATTCTGGATGAATTATATTTTCTCTTCCATACGCTTCAACTTTGACAGCGTCATAATTTTCTCCCCAAATTTTTTACTTATATATGTATAGTATAGTGCGTATGTACATATTGTATACATATGTATATAAGTACAATAACACAAAAAGATAAAATCATTGGATTCTACGCCACTATTTTACGCAATCGTGTTCCATTCTTCACACTAATACACTACCATAACATTTCCCAAAGTCTACCCCAGAGGCGGTTTTCTAATCAGATCTTCCGAATTACGGGCAAAACCGAGCAGTCGGAAATTAAACATCCGGCTGTGAAGAATAGATAAAGCATAATGGTACACAATACACATCATATAAGAAGCGTTGAACTGTTACCGTTGCCTCGTCGAGCTCGCTCGAAGCCGGTAAACATCAATGTAAACATTTATATGGT
>SMLS01062696.1:0-12662 GCA_004785975.1 Popillia japonica | reverse complement strand
AGATGTGCGACGAAAACAAAATTGCACTCGCTTCGCAGCTCTCTGCTGTTCAACCCCGCTCTAAATCGACTCAAGCACTATGAACGATACCCTCTGATTCAGGGTTATTGTTTTTGTCGCTACTCTAGTCTCGTAGCTAGTCTCTCGCTTTGTCGCTCCACTATGAACGTACCCTTATAAATTCCAAGGCTCGTCGGGTAGCGATGGTTCGCGCCGCTCGCGGAGGATACTTCCTCTATTGATGTATTCCGTCTCCGCAGGGTTACGGCGCTCTCCGTATGAGGGTAAACTATACTGGTTTAGTAATACTTCTATACCTAATTTCATTGCGCTAGAACCACGCGTTCAGATTATACACGGTGTGATCGTCAATTATTCCTACAGTGTATTCATCTAAAATGTCCTGAATACAATTAAGTATAATAAATTCAATTAGCATCACATTCAATTACATTAAATACTGGGGAGGAGATAATTCTATAGAAAGAAATGGTTCTAGTCTCGTTTGCTATTTTAACATTTCATAGACCGCATGTCTTTTGGTAATTTCTTTTTTGACGCCTTTTACCTATGTTGTCCACATTGTCAGCAAACCTGGTGCAAGATACGTTTTACGTATGAGATCTGATGAACAATGTTGCTTGTCCAGAATATTGCTCAAATTATAGATCGATATTAGAAACGTTATTCCGACAAATTCTTTCATTTCATCGATAAACAATAACCCAGATTTATTTAAATTATTTTGATATGTACGTACAAGTACATACACCATACAAGTAACTTTATTCAACTATGTTAGATAATAATCCAGCACCTACTAATTTTACCACGTCTGATTTAGTGGTCATTTGATATTTCACTTATAAATAAGACGCAGAATATGTAATCCACTAATTTTCTAATGCAATTTGCTGCTCTGTTTGATGTCAAATAGGTTATTGAGCACTACATATTTCTACTAAAAGAATCAGTAAAAATTTGCCATCCTAAGAGCCTACGAACCTTCACTTCAGAGCGAAATATTCTAATTCTCTATTGCATGTGCCTACGTGATATCCTCTTCTTTCACTTGTAATTTCTTTATAAAATTTTCTAATACCCTTGGTTTTGAAACTGTTTTCTATTTTCTCCAGCTTTGCTTAAAAAACTTTCGCTTCTTTTTTCTACAAGTATGTTTAGCTTTCCTTCTCTTTTCCTGGTACGCTACTTTACATCTTTACATCTCTCTTAGTAACCATTTTCAATTTCATATTAGCTCGTTCTTCTAGAACCCTTCTACAATCGTCGTCAAACCATCCTTCCTATTTTTTCGTCTTTGCTCGTGTAAAATCTTTGCCGCGAATAATATTGCTCCTTCGACATTTTTCCATTTTTGGTTTAATTCCAATTGAATCCCCTCTTCTAACTTCAAGATTACAAGAAAATGGTCCGAACCAACAGCGGCTTTCCTATAAACTCTGATATGTTTAGACCTATTTTTATGTCGTGCTTCTAAGAGACAGTGGTCTGATTTACTGTCTTGCCATCATCGACGGAACTCTAATCGGAGATGTGGAAGAAAAGAAAAATAGATGGAAGTGATAGGTACTTTGTAAAAATACTGAAAGACGGAGGAAATAATGGGAACATGGAAATGGCTGAAAACTGGGAAACTACAAGTAATGAACAAATAGAGGACAATGAAATTAAGAATATTATAAAGCAGTTGAAAAATAAGTCCCGGAGAAAATGGTGTATGTGCGGAGATGCTAAAATATGGTAGGGATATTCTACAAGAGCATATTATTGACATTGTAAAGGAAGTACCTATGGCAAAGAGAAGCTATCAAATGATTGCATACGCTGATGATGTAATTCTTGCACACGAAGAAAGAGAGCTAGTTCAAGTTTTAAGAAAATTTGAAATTATTGTCTGTTAAGTTTTTAAATTCAAATTGGCTTTAGTTTTGTAGTGGTTACTGACTTGCCAGGAACCTTTAGTTTTTTATTATTATTATAGTTTGTATTACTGTTGAAAAACATCGAATTTGTAAAATAGCCAATAAGAAGCAAAAAAAAGGTGTGCTGCTGTCATACGATATTTTTTATGCCATGTTCTGTTTTGTGCAAGTTAAGTCAACTTGTAGTTTTTAGTGACCTATGTTAAAACTTATTGTGCGAGGGTTTAAGTTTATATTAAAATAATTAATATTAAACACCCGTAATTTCATTCGAACTGCCACCAACTAATTGAAATAGGCTTCTACGGAATTTACACCCCGTGAGCGGTGGATACATTCAACAAGTTAACATTGGTCGTTCGAGCCGGATACCAGCGACGTCTCTGATACATCAGATATATCAACGCACTCAACTTGGTACGTCTCCAATCACTTATTTTATTCACGTATCCCATATCCCACCATGAGTACAGATACAGTATCATCCTTAAAATCGCTAAGAACAAAAAGAACCTGTTTATGGCATTCACTAGACAGAATTGTCAAATATCTTGACACTTATGAAAGGGACAAAAATTCAAACCTAGCAGAACTTAACAAACGTAAAGACATTCTTGAGCCCATGTTAAATCAATACGAGAATATTCAAGAGCAAATAGAAGAATTAGCAGATATAGAATGCGAAGATTCAGAGCGTGAAGAATTCGATCGGAAGTATTTTCATTCAGTAGGGTTAATAGATAAGTTAATTTCTGATCATTCGCCACCCTCGATTGAAATTAAGCAGAAAGAAGAATGAAAGTTTACATAGCAGCGAGTCACGGGAGCCAAGCATGCGTTTACCTCGTATATCAATACCGGAATTTTCGGGTTCATATGAAGAGTGGACTAATTTCCATGATACATTTTCGTCATTAGTAGATACAAACCCTGACATTCCCAATGTACAAAAGTTTCATTATTTAAAATCAGCATTAAAGGGAACCGGCACTGAAACACTTCGTTCCTTATCTATATCGAACGAAAACTACACCATTGCATGGAGCATGTTAAAAAAAACGTTACGACAACAAAAGACTTATCGTCGAAGAGCATATCAGAGCAATATTTCAATTACCTTCAATGCAAAAGGACAATCCTATAATGCTTCGTCCAATCTTAGATGGTATCATCAGGCATACTAGCGCATTGGAATCTCTGGAAGTTCCAGTCAAACACTGGGATTCTCTTCTTATCTATTTAATCAAAAGAAACATGGATTTTGTAACAAATAAAGATTGGGAAGCGCATTTTCCAGACAAAACCTCCTTGCCCACATTAGAAACACTTATAAATTTTCTAAATAAGAACTGCCAGACCCTAGATTCAATTTCGCGCGCTTCATTTCAAACATCATCTGCCACACAAAGGCGTGTGTCACATATGGCCACAGTCACGAATTGTAAAATCTGTTCAAAAAATCACATGATCTTTCAATGTGACGTCTTTCTCAAAATGACACCAGGCCAGCGGATCAAACAAGCCAAGGCGAAACAATTATGCCTAAACTGCCTAAAGCCAAATCATACAACACAACGCTGTTTATCTCAATCGTGCAAAATATGCGACAAGAAACATAACACCTTATTACACATACCTACAACCAATCTACCTAAGCAGGATCTTTAGAACAAGTGAAAACTACCACTACGTCCGTAAAATGCAATCTATCAGTCGCCAACTCATTAGATGAGAAAATTACCGCATTTTGGAAGGTAGAAGAGCTTAACGCAGCTGTGACTTATACGCCCGACGAGTAATTATGCGAAGATCACTTTTTAAATACCCATACGCGAAGCGAATCTGGCCGTTTTATTGTCAAGCTACCGTTTAAAGGAGATCCTAATAGTTTAGGAGATACTTACAGCGTAGCATTAAAGCGTTTTCACAACTTAGAAAAGAGACTCAACAAGGATGTTGATCTAAAGATGCAATATGCGGATTTTTTAGATGAATATCTCAAATTAGGTCACATGAAACCGATTCCCTCATCAGAGTCCTTGCTGGATACTACACCATAGTACTACCTTTCTCACCACGCGGTCCTGAAACCATCTAGTACCACGACAAAGTTGAGGGTAGTTTTCGATGGATCGGCAAAATCATCGACAGGAACTTCCCTGAACGATCTATTAATGGTGGGTCCTACTATTCAAGATGATCTGTTTAGCATCACACTTAGATTCCGCACCTATCCAATCGTGCTAACCGCTGATATAGCAAAAATGTATAGGCAGGTGTTACTTGATGAGAGTGATTCAAGATTTCAAAGAATTCTTTGGCGCAATGACCCAAGGCAACCAGTTCAAACCTATGAACTGTCAACTGTCACTTACGGCACAGCTTCGGCATCATACCTAGCTATACGGTGTATATATCAGTTGGCCCAAGAGAAAAGTTTAGAATTTTGGGTGGGTTCTTGGGACTTCTATGTTGATGATTTGATCACTGGGTGCAATACAACAGAGGAAGCAATCGACATTATTAATCAGACTACGTCTCTCCTGAGCAAAGGAGGATTTAAGCTGAGAAATGGTGCTCTAATAGGGCCGGAATATTCATGAACGCCAACGTTCCTACATCCATTGAATCTCTACACCTGCTCGACAAAGAAAACGTCAAAACATTAGGTCTCTTGTGGAACTCTCAACGAGACGCGCTATTGTATAACGCGCCAGAACCAAAATTTAACACAAAGGTTACAAAACGATCAATTCTGTCCTACATAGCAAGTCTTTTCGGCCCGTTAGGTTTGATTGGGCCGACAATTTTGATTGGCAAAATATTAATGCAAAAACTTTGGCAAGCTAATGCTAATTGGGATGAATCAGTTCCCGCAAGCATATATTCGCAATTCATTGAATACATGAAAGATATAGAATCCGTATCGCAGTTAACTATTGCAAGAAATGTGCTACTTCCCAAGAAACTGCATCAGATTGAAATACACGGATTCTGTGATGCTAGTGAAACAGCGTATGGGGCATGCATATATCTTAAAAGTACAGATCTTGCTGGTAGCGCAATATGTAATTTGCTATGTTGTAAGTCACGTGTGGCTCCATTGAAATCGATTTCCATACCAAGACTCGAGCTTTGTGGCGCTGTTCTATTTGCTCCGCTAGTCGCTAAAATCGTTGATAGTATCAACATAGCCTTCGATACAATATGCTACTGGACGGATTCTACAATTGTATTGGCATGGCTTAAATCTCTCAACAAACAGTGGAAGACATTTGTCGCCAACCGTGTTAGCATCATTAATACTCTAACCGAAACCTCCGCTTGGCGGCATGTTCGTTCTGAAGAAAATCCAGCAGATATTCTGTCGCGTGGAATGTTTGTTTCTATATTACACAAGTCAAAAATACGGTGGCACGGTCCTGCTTTCTTACAAAATGCGGATTGCAACGAGATAGCATATGAAATTCCAAAAGGCTTAATCATTCCTGAAGAACGGAGAGTTATCGTAGGCTTACCTAATATTAACGAAACACGAAACAACTTATTTAGTCGATATTCATCGTTATCGAAATTGATAAGGGTAACTACATACTGCCTAAGATTTTCAAAAAACATCACTTCACGTATAAAAGGCAGTACAAAAGAGAATCGTTCTGGCAATCTAACTTTAAACGAAGTAAATGAAGCTCGACGTTGTTTGATCAAACTTGTACAAAGGGAAACGTATGCTAGCGAACTATCACAATTAAAACTATCTGGTACCGTGAACAGAAAAAGTCCACTAATTACGTTGAACCCATTAATTGACGAACATGGAATCATTCGAGTAGGCGGAAGATTGCAGAAGGCGAATATATCGTATTCGCATCAACACCCGTTAGTACTACCGTCGAAGCACCCATTCACCATGTTGGTGATTACACATTTTCATCAAAACACACTCCACGCAGGGAGGCAGGGCACTATGGCCGCCCTTCGAAAGGAATATTGGCCGTTGGCACTCAAGTCTTCTGTTAGACAAATTATTCGCAAATGCATCCCTTGTTTCAAGGCAAATCCAACAAATCAAGAATATCTAATGGGGAATTTTCCTGTTCATCGATTAGAACCCGGCCGACAATTTCTTAATTCTGGAGTCGATTATTGTGGACCGTTTACAATTCGAAAAGTAAAAGACGAAACAGCAAAACAATTAAACTGTACGTAGCTGTCTTCGTGTGTTTGGCTTCGAAAGCGGTTCATTTAGAGCTTGTTAGTGATCTATCGACGGAAGCATTCATAAACGCTTTACGACGCTTCATAGCCAGAAGAGGGAAAGTAAGTCACATGTATTCCGACAACGCAACCAATTTTGTAGGGGCAAGCAGAGAACTGAAGGAATTTTACGCATTACTTGACAGTGAAGAGGCAAAGAGTGAAATTCTTGAATACTCGGTGAAAAAACAGATAAATTGGCATTTTATACCACCTCGAGCTCCTCATTTTGGGGGATTATGGGAAGCAGCGGTAAAGTCATTGAAAAATCATTTAAAGAGGACAGCGTCAAATGCTTTGCTTACTTCAGAAATGTTTTGATACGTTATTAACAGAAATAGAGGCAATTCTAAACTCCCGTCCTATCACTCCTCTATCTAATGATCCTAACGATCTCTCCTATTTGTCTCCTGGTCATTTCCTAGTTGGAGATACTCTGCTATCAATACCAAGCCGAGATTTGGCGAACATCAGAACAAATAGGCTCAACCAGTGACAGCATGTCCAAAGAATCAAGCAGGGGTTCTGGAAACGATGGAAAGGTGAAAATTTGAGTCACTTGCAACAACGTACCAAGTGGAAGTCCAATAGGCAAGACAAAATTGCTATAGGGCAATTAGTCATTATCAAGGACGACAATTTACCACCATTGCGCTGGAGTATTGGCCGCATCGTCGATCTACATCCAGATGAAGACAACATCATCCGCGCCGCCAGTGTTCTCACCCCAGGCGGCACTCTGAAGAGGCCTTCCAGTAAATTATGTGTCGTGCCAATTTCTTGTGAGTGTTAGTGCAATTAAACAAGTTTTTATTTTAGTTTGGTTTATCTTTTCCTTTCAGAAAAACACGATGTCAGTGCAATGGGACGATAGTTCTCCAAAAGAGCTCTATCCCCTTTCTTATGCAATGGAACTAATTTTGTAATTTTTAGTAAATTAGGAAATTCACCTTCAACAAAAGATTTATTAATTAAGAAGCACAATACAGGAATTAGCTGTTTACATGCAGCGTTAATAATATTTGGTGGTATTTGATCAAAACCAGTGGAGAGGGTATTTTTCAGGTTTCTGTTTAAAATAAAGGCAAGTTCATAGTATAATATTGGTCTTAGGAAAAAAGATTCATTTAAACGTTGAGGCTTATTCTGTGTGTGCTCAACAGGAATAGGAAGTTGACTTAAAATATTCAAAGGTAAATTTGCATAGTATTCATTGAAACTATTAGCTATACGATTAGGGCTCGCTATATTTATATTGTCAATCCTCAGTTCAATATTTTTATTATCTGTAGTAGAGTTGGATAATTCCTTAATAATAGTCCAGGCTGTTCTGGAAGAGTTGTCAGAATTAACAATTCTAGTCTGATCATATTGTCGCTTAATATTCTTAACCAATCTTTTATGATCATTTTTAGCTTGAACATAGAAACTATTTAACTGCGGGTATTTTTGTTTTAGGTAAAATAAAGTTTTTAAATTGTTAGATGAAATAATAACATTATTGTTGACCCATCGTTTCTTCTCTGGTCTAAGTAGAATTGTTTTTAGAGGAAAATGTAAATTGAAGTAGTATAGAAAAATATTATGAAAGCTTTCAAAGCACTTTTGAAAGTCGGAACAATGTATACATCACACCAAAATAGCCAATAAGAAGCAAAAAAAAAGGTGTGCTGCTGTCATACGATATTTTTTATGCCATGTTCTGTTTTCTGCAAGTTAAGACAGCTTGTAGTTTTTAGTGACCTATTTTAAAACTTATTGTGTGAGGGTTTAAGTTTATATTAAAATAATTAATATTAAACACCCGTAATTTTATTCAAACTGCCAACTAATTGAAATAGGCTTCTACGGAATTTACACCCCGTGAGCGGTGGATACATTCAACAAGTTAACATTGTCTATATATATATAAACTACCAATATTACCTACTGAACTCTGTTTTAGTATTGCACTAAAATTTACATGTACCGGGTGCGCCATTAGTGTGTCGGCGGAATTTAGCATGAACAGATAGGAAAGTGAGATTTCCTGTACGTACCTATATAGTTTTATACTACGCATTTCAAGTTATTTACAAATATACAGGGTGTTACAAATTTGCGCAGCCAGCTTCTACTTTTTTATATTAAATAGTTTGCTATATTTTTTAGTGTAGTATGGTGGTTCCAAATTAATGACGAAAATATTATACATAAAGTATAAAACGGTTTATTTCGTGTAACATAAGCACATAATTGACACATAAAACATAACGGTCATAATACCAACATAATAATGTTTTAGTACTCCAGCAACGGCGCGGGAAATTCAAACTTAAATTTTATAAACTACATTAGTAATTCATAGTAGGTCTGTTTTTTCGGGTCTTGTCGCGTAGGTAACTATTCACTGTCTTGACGTTTCGTTGATTGTGCTATCTGCTTCTTCAGAAGTTTTCTAAAGACTGAGTCTTTAGAAAAAAGCTGATAGCACAATCAGCGAAACGTCAAGACAGTGAATAGTTACCTACGCGACAAGACCCGAAAAAACATACCTACTATGGATTACGGTCGTGAAAGCCTACACTCAACTACATTAGTAATTATTTTGATAGCCACCTAAAATACCTTTGCAATGATGTATGATTATGTAGGCGTCCGGTCATTAGTTTTGGCAATATTGTAAATTTTGTAAAAAATTTTACATTTGCAGCTTTTGAGATTTAAAATGTTTATATTGTAAGCGGATGTAGTGTCGAGCGTTATTCTTTTGTTATCAATTTGGGGGGCTAACACTTTATGCTGTTTCAAAGTGGTGTACCGTAAAAATTATACAGGGTGTTAAACATGTTGCGGCACATTTGCCGAAATTCAACCCTTTTTAGATATTGCCAGCAAGTTCCTTGTGAAATTTCTTTTAAAATGGTACCAAATATGTACAACTAATTTCCAGTATTTTCGGAGATTTGTACCATTTTTATGGAAAATATTTTAATAATTTTATAAAGATTAAGCCATTTACCTCTGCTCATTTGCCATTTTTATGTAAACTGTTTAGATTACTTAAAAAATTAAAACAACCATACGTGATATAAAATTATTATTACTTATACCTTCAAATTTTTTAATCATAAAATAATTCAAAATATGCTCAAATATGTTTCCATTCTGTTCTATGGATATTCTCAACCATCTCTGTATGGACTGCCGTAGGTTTTCAGCCATATTGTCCTCGTTCAACTGAAGAAAAGCATTTCTTATACGTTGCTGCATATCTTCTGCCGTTGTACGAGGTGTCATATAAACTATGTTCTTTATAGTAGGCCACAGAAAAAAGTCACAAGGGGTAAGCTCTGGTGATCGCGCTGGCCAGTTTACTGGACCTTCTCTCCCAATCCACCTATCAGTAAACACTCTATCTAGGTGCGCTCTTGCAGCAGTACCGTAATGTGCGGGTGCACCATCATGTTGATACCACAATCTGTTCATGAAATTATCTGGAAGACGTTCTACTATTACTGGTAAATTATTTTGTAAGAAGTTTCTGTAACTTTCAGAATTTAGAGTATTTTAAAAGAAAAAAGAGCCTACCACGGTGTTTCCTAAAATGCCTCCTCAAGTGTTAACACTCCATTTGTTTTGATATAAAACGGGCTGCACAAAATCAGGGTTTCTTGTGTCATAGTAGTGTACATTTTTTCTGTTCATAATTCCAGAACTACTAAATGTTGCTTCATCTGTGAAAAGTACATGATTTAAAAAAAATCATCTTGACGTAACCGTAAAAGCAGCCATTCACAATGCACAAGTCTCTTTTCAAAATCTGTTCGTAGTAAGCCATGGTGAATATTAATTTTATAAGGATGAAACTTATGTTTTCTTAAAATTCTCCTCGCGGTAGAAGTTGTAATTTCATGTTGTTTCGAAATTGCCCTTGTAGATACATGCGAATTGAATGACTATCACTTCTTTATCTTCTGTAGCAATAGTTTTTGTTCTTTCATGTTTGAGATAATTCACTGAACCCGATCGAACAAACCTTACTAATAAATTGTCAACGCTCTTATCATTCGGAGTTATTGATGCTAGTAGTGGATATCTGTTGCAAGCGCCAAGAAGAAATACCATGTCTATGAGTTCCTCATTCGAGAAATTCATTTTTAGTTGAATTAGGTAAACAATAACAGGAACAAATACTTGAACACCGGATTATAGTAATACCTAATAACTAATAATTAATAAATAAATAATTCAAATTGCAAAAACGGGCGATAATAAAATTATAACAAATATTGAAATGTAAGAATACGCAAGAGAAACTGCAAAAACGGCTTATGTGGAAACACAGATTTGATGTTTCTTTAGAGTCTTACTTTTTGTTTGAAAATCATGGCTATCTAATCACGTTGGAGTTATCCACATATTGAATATTGTTAAAATATTTTTCATAAAATGGTAAAAATCTCGGAAAAACTGGAAATTAGTGCTATAGTTTTGGTACCATTTTGAAGGTAATTTCACAAGGAAGTTGCTGGAAATACCTAAAAATATAGTTTGCATTTAAAAAAATCGAAAAAAATAGGGTTGAATTTCGGAAAATGTGCCGCCTCATATTTAACACCCTGTATAATTTGAACCAACATAAAGTGTTAGCCCCCCAAATTGATAAGAAAAGAATAACGCTCGACACTACATCCGCTTCAATATAAACATTTTAAATCTCAAAAGCTGCAAATGTAAAAATTTTTACAAAATTTACAACATTGCCAAAACTAATGACCGGACGCCTACATAATCATACATCATTGCAAAGGTATTTTAGGTGGCTACCAAAATAATTACTAAAAAATATAGCAAACTAATATAAAAAAGTAGAAGCTGGCTGCGGAAGTTTGTAACACCCTGTATATTTGTAAATAATTTAAAAAAATTCTTAGTATAAAACTATATACGTACAGGAAATCTCACTTTCCTATCTCTAGTAGTTTTCATGCTAAATTCCGCCGACACACTAATGGCGCACCCGGTATATATGTAGATACGTATGTATACCTAACTTACATATGTATATGTCTGTATAACTGGATGTTTACAACAATGTTGCATCTATATATATGTATGTATGTATCGTTATAGGATTTTACAATGCATTATTGACGGAACTTAAAAGCAATCTGCACATGCAGGTTATTTTTGTAGATATGGAAAGGGCATGTAAGATAGTGAATCGATTTAAGGTTAAATATTACAGATCATTTGAAAACAAATTAATTGTGAAATATAGATATCTATATATTTGTTGATTTACACATCCATAAAGATTTTTTTAATTTATGCTAAATATACAATTGTATGTGTATTTCTATGTACACTGATCTACATCATTGCAAGAACACAACTTATAAAGCTGTAGATATTTAGAAAATATCGAGTGTAATATTACAAACCTAAATACATACATACATATATGTATGTATTTTATGTGTATTTTAGTAGTCTCAACAAATAATAGGAACTAAAACGTCTGGTGGTCTCAGAACGTATTAAGGCCTTATTCCTCATTATATTAATAAACATTGTTTTAAAATCTTTTGTGTCGGCCCTTTACTAGGACCATTAGTTGTTTTAAAGGAAACATTGCGTGTTACGAAGATGCAATGCATCCATGTGAAAGAATCACGATGACATACTACACTTTAATGTTCTTGTTTATTTAAATGATATTAATAAAATAAAATAAATAAATTAATAAAAAGAAATAATCGTTGTCGTGTGATGGTCACAGGTGGACGTATACCTTGCAGAAAGATACAAATAGTCTGATTTACAGATCCTATCTGTAACGTTATGAATGGTACTGTGAATCAAACCATGGACAATAATTGTAGATTATGGCGGGATCGAAATTCAAACTGCAACTGTTTTATTTAAATTTTGGGTTTGGTATTACGCTGAATTAAGAATTAGTTCAAATACATATTTAGTACGTATGTACAACGAGCGTACAACCAAGCAATAGAATAGACAAGTAATTAGTATATACATACTTTTTCCAATGACGCATATGTATATTACAGGCTTACACATTGTTATTTCTATCTTTGTTCACTTCTATACAGTCAGTAAGAATAGGATCTAGACATATCTTTTTTAAGCAACTGCCTATATAGGTATATATGTCATATTGACATTTCTCACCGATACGATTTGAATATTAGTGATGAATATTTTACGTAGGTAACATATATCTTTACTTAACTGCACTGTTCATGACGTAACGGCCAACATCTGGAAATTAGACTATACAGATGAAGCTTAAATAATTGTGGCTTGCAGGTTTGTATTTAACTTTAGAAAGATATTGACTTGTATTTAAATTGATTCGGATAGGGCAGTCAACGCATTATGACTTATATCACACACATCAATACTTTCGTATATTCGTTTATTCTTAACCTAAAAATTGAATTAGAATTAAAGATA
>SMLS01062690.1:0-53370 GCA_004785975.1 Popillia japonica | reverse complement strand
GCTGCATTTCCTATATCGGAATAGCGGCTTTAATATTTTGATATCGTGTAATTGTATATTATGTATGATAAATATAGGGGGATAAGATGTAGGAAAGAATTGTTTAAAACAATAATAAATTAAATTCAAACTTGTTTACATAAGTAATCTGCTAATCAAATTACGAATTTTATATAAATTTATTGATGAGCGGACAATTTATTTATCCAAACTTATAAAATCTCCCTATATATGAGCTGGAACTTGGTAGGATTTTCCAGCATATAGCTCCTCATCAAGTGGAAGAGCTTTAGTAAACAGCAATATCCTTGGAATATCCTAAACCAGAAAAATTTTCTCAGTGAGATGCTCTGACCTGCCCCTCCCTGCCTTTGAGATTATAGCTACTTATCTTTATGGTAAAGAACAGCTCTGGTTCCACAAATAAAATTATGGTAGCCTGTTTTGCTAATAAGTTAGCTTTCTCGTTTTCGCTAATTCCAGTGTGAGCTGCTATCCATCGTAGTGCATCTCTGTGTCATTTGCAGAGGCTATTTAGTCTTTCTTATCATTTCTAGATTAATTTTGAACTATTGTGTTAAAGCTCAATGACATTAAGGCTGCTTGACTCTCGGAGAAAATTCCAATGCTTAATAATGATCGATAATTATAATCAAGTACCTAAAAGACAGATACAGAGAGAGAAGAAAAGAGAATAATGGGAACATTAGGTTTGTACCAACGAGAATACGAAAGTATCAGTAATAGTTGCAAACCATCAGAATTCTGCGCATAATTTTGCCGTTTCAACAAACCAAATTAGCATTTGCAAACTGAAATTTGGCCCTTGGGTCCCGCAAGAGAGAGAGAGGTTGCTTTTCAATATACTAGGAGCTAACATCATCCCGAAAAAAGAAATCAAATACCTTGATGTAATAATCGATGAAAGACTGTCTTTTGGAGCGCATGGCAAGTACGTGGTAGGCAAGACGGAAGCGACTCTGTCGTCTCTGGTAAAGATATTGCCAAATATAGGAGGTCCGGGGAGCAACAAAAGAACGGTCCTAGGAGGTATTATCCAGTCTCAGGTTTTGTACGCAGCCCTCGCTTGGATGGAAGTATGGCGCATAACAAAATACAGAGACATGCTAGAGAGGCTCCAAATAAGGACTCTGTTGCGAGTGGCAAGCGGGTACAGAACGATTTCGAAACCCGTTATACAGGTCATAACGGGAAACCCACCGTTCTCATTGCTAGCGGAGCAGCGATTGGCACTCCACAACTCGACATCTGGAAACTCTACAGCAACAAAGGCGAGAGAAAGGCTAAGAATTTTATCCAAGTGGCAAAGATCCTGGAGTGAGTTGGCCGCGAAAGCGGAATGGACCAGGGGGCTTATCCATGACATAAGACAGTGGGTACAGTGTCAACACAGGAAGTGTGATTATTACCTGACGCAGTTCCTGTCAGGACATGGCAACTTTAGAGTCTACCTCAAAAGAATGGAGAAAATGAGCGACGACAGCTGCCCATACTGCCAAAGGATTGACACTCCTGGACAGGCAATAGTGGAGTGTGACAGATGGACAAGTAGAAGAAGCACGCTAAATATACAACTGGGGCAGAGAATATCCCAGGAGAACATCATAGCCTTCATGACTGAAAGTGAGCAGAACTGGATAAAGATACATGCGTTTATCAGAGAAACCCTTCGAGAAAAGGAGAGAGGCGAGTGAGAGATAGTGGCTAGGAACAGCGATAGTAGGAAGTGAGACAACCTGGTGCTGCCGATGCATACGTTTGGATGATCCCAGCGCACCAAGGAGATGGTGAGGGAAGGGGAAGGGAAGGGAGGAAAGGGGGAGCAATAATTTTCTTTTGACAAAATAGTTGAAGCCGATAAAATAATCGCTGTACTACTTTAATTAAAAAGAAAAAATGTTTAATAGTAAAGAATTCTAAGTAGCAGTTTTTAAATATTTCAATAAAAAGCCAAGCGTTGATCAAAAAGTTCCTGGAATTCACTCACAAAAATAAAAATACAAGTTTATTCTTCAAAATTCGTGTTGTCTCTTTCGAAGCAATTCCCATAGACTTCAACGCACTTATACCAGCACTTGATTGATCCAGTTCTCAAAACATTTGTGGCACTCGATTTTCGGTATATCCATCAAAGCCGTCTTCGATTTTTGTATTATCTCCGCTCGTCTGCTAAAACGCGTTCCCAGCAATGGTTTTTTAGGTGTATGAAAGAGGAAAAAGTCGCAAGGAGCTAAATCAGGTGAATTTGGAGGATGGGGAATGGTATTCGTTATGTTTTTGGTGAGAATCTCTCGGATAATGATAGCATTGTGTAACGGTGCGTTGTCAGTATGTATCATCCACGAGTTCCTTCCCTTTTAGGCGAAACGTCCTCATAACGTCCAATTATTACTCCTTCTTGCCTGTCTTATTTTCTGGCTGAAATTCATGATGCACAACACCGTTATAATCCATGAAATCCGTATGCATCACCTTCTTTTTCGACTGAAAAAAATGAGGTTTTTTCGGCCGTGACTCATTAGGTGCTTGTCACTCGCTCGCCTGATATTTGAATTGCGTGTCGTTTACGTATAAACCCCCGTCTCGTCTCCAGTAATGATGCGTTTGATGAATGTTCGGGTCGAACATGCATCAGCCTTGGAGATCATGTCTTTGACGGTATCGATGCGAACCTTGTTTTGTATGAAATTCAGGTCTTTCGGAACTAGTTTTGCTGTAACACGGCGCAAACCCAAATCATTTACTATAATATCTTGAGCGGATCCATAAGCCAATATTCAAGTCATCTGCTAGTTTTCTGACTGTTATTTTACGGCTTTCGGCCACCATTTCTTCCACTTTATCGATATTTTTATCGGTTTTCTCACGACCAAGCGTAAAGCGTTTGTCCCACTTGTAAACTGGGATTTTTAGAGTATCATTGTGGAAACAGTTTTCCAACATTTCCAAGGTCTTTGCATCATTGAACCCGTTTTTAAAACAAAGTTTAATGCACACTCGTTGTTGCAAATTTATTTCCATTGCAAAAATCGAAACATGCACAAAAATAGATGTACTCAACTCTGCGTCACTTTCACAAATGTCAATCTAGGATGCTGAAATTTGGCGAAATTACTGCTGACAGGTGTGGCAATCCACAACAAAAAAAAAGGAAAATCGGTTGACTAGGAGCGCCATACGGTGGTGATTCCGGGAGCTTTTTGATCAAAGTGGTATATCAAAACCACTCCGTACTAGAATAGGATTAAATTAAAGCTAGGTAAGCCATTCGTTCTGACAGGAGGCTGTCAATATAAATCTAGAGAGAATAGAGAAAGTATCAGTTTACGAAATGAATAACTCGAGTTTTTGCTTTCGGTTATTAACCCTAACTAAACAAAATAGTTTTGGAATCAGTTTCAATAACAATTCTGAATTGATAGACTACAGTTTGCAACTTTTTCTGGCAATTCTAAACTGTTATAGGTCTTGTATTGTATTGTAGGAGAAGGGTTGTTCAGATACATGTCCTCACAACGACCTATTGATCTATTTCGAGTACTCCATTCCTTCATTACCATTCTAATCTGATGTTCTCAAAAAATCTCAGGATTAGTTTGCGTGCCGAGGCTTCAGTCTGTTCAAGTTTTATATAGATGCTGAAACCTTTGCCGACCTAATACTTCGCACTCGCAGAGTATGTGCTCGGCTGTCTCCCATTTTGTGGCGGTTATATTTTAGAGAGCAATGATCAGTGAGCAGGCCCGTGAGGGTCTTCAAATCTGATTTTTTTAGAAGTCTTGGTACTATTTGGGCCGTAGTTCGTTCGAATGTTTTCCTCAAGCGAAAGGCCATTTCTTCTGCTTCCCAGTTTTGAAATTTCTTCTCGGGCTGGCGTTTTGAAAGGGTTCTGGTGCAATGAAATGCATGTCAGCGCCTTGATACGTTAATTCATTCGCCATCTTATTTCTTTTGATATTTGTGTGCCCTGGAACTCACATTAGGGATACCTGTTTTTGTAGCCAGTTCGTCAGGTTTATCCGACATTCCTAAACCAGTTTATGCTCAAAACTATAAGCAGCTAGAGACTTCAACCTGGTCTACACTCCCCAGGTCCTTATCTATGTTGGTTTTCCGAATACAAAGACTTATGGCATGTATTTCCACCTGGTATAGGTGTACAACTTAACAGAGTATTTACTGGTATCCCTTCACCACATCAATAGTGTATTTCATCAACATTGATTACCAGATCGGCCACACAACAGCCGTGTATTAAATATTGATGTCCTAATTTGTGTGGTTCTATTCCTAACAAAAAGTGACTGTAGTTTGCAACCCTAGAAATGAGTTCTGTCATGACCGTTTTGAGTTAGCTAATAAATTTTTCTATCGGGAAGAAGATTTATGGGAGATTAGGGCGTTGGATAGATCTTGAATGCTTTGTGGTTGGGATCATTTACATCTGTTTTTGATGTTTCCTTTGCAACTAGACCTGGTCTACCACATTTCAGAGAACAACTACAAACCAATTGGCCATAGAAATTGCACACAAACCATCTCATTAACTAACTAATTCTTGTATAATTTTGAACATATATCTTCATAAGCATCAGTATAGAGCTGGGCTATCACCAATATCTGCTTTTGTCCTTGAATTTAATCCTAGTTCAATCTTGACAAAACACTACGATACAGTTCTGAGAATTTGTCACCCCCAATTAAAGCTGTAAATGTTCATTTCAAGTTTCTAACCCTTATTTTGCGTATGTTTTGATCAAATTCTGTTCTTTTGCTTGCCAATTTTTTGCGAAATAAGCCATTCAATCTATTGCCTTTCGTTTCGCTGGAATTTTTGGTATTCCATACAATTACCTGCATCTGATAAGTCTGTACCTATTTCAATACACTCATTTATCCTTCTTCCTTATTTGTCAACTGAGAAATTTAATCTAATCTATAAGAATATCAAAATGCATCATGAAACGTAAACTTTACTTGCTACGTAACAGAAACTGGAACTGTTAGTTGGCATAACTTTGATAATAAATTAATAAATAGACAATGTGTACACATAGAAAGAATGCGGTTGTTGATGTGGCGATGACCCGCTTTCGTCAATTCCATCGCATTAACAAATAATACTTGAGTATTTTATTGCAGTATTTAACCTGGAAAAGAATTGATATTATAATTTATTTTGTCTTGTAGCCTATGCATACAAACTTAATAAAGATATAGTGACACAACATTACTAAATCCAATTTCTTTTTTTTCAGATTTGCCGCTGAAACTCACAACGTTGTGTTCCTTGTCCAAGATGTGTTAAGGTAAGAAAGAATATCGCTTATTGTTAGTCATTCTTAACGTAACGTCAATAATGGCGCCCTCTTGGAGGAACGGTAGTATTAGGTTAGGTTAGACTTTATTTTGTTGAGGAATCTGACAAATTTCGTATTGCAGCAAGAGAAATACAATCAGCTATCAAAAAATTGCTGCAGATATGCTTTCACAAAAGAAATTAGAAGCCATGGTACAACAAAAAATGTTAGAATAGCAAATTAAATGGAAAAATCAACCATCTATTGTTGGGACGTCTTTTGATGGGCCAGAAAGTACTTGATCCACTCCTACTTGTGTTAAAATTATATCGAATTATGCACATAACCAAATGAATGTGCATAATTATTATTAAAGAATTTAATAAATTTGATTTTCTTATCCCTCATTGGCATCGGCTTTAATTTGGTCAATAAATTGCCACAAAATAGTATGGAAACTGTATAAAGCAATCTGTTTTGACAGTTCCTATTAGCAATACGACATACTTCTGTATGCTTCATCATATTGTGAACAATTGAGAGTTCGTCCGTCTAATCCCAATTCTTGAAGAGCCCTCAATTAGTGTTGGAAGATCTTCCAAATTATAGATTAAAGTTGTCAATGATTTATGACTTTTACAGCCGCCTGTCGTAGATACTGAAATCTTTGCCAGCGTAATATCTTGTACTCGCAGAGTAGGTGCTCATCTGTCTCAATTCCCAGTTCTCAAAATTCACACGTGTCTTGACTAGTTTTGCCCAACTTTTTGAAGTAATATTTTAGAACGAGTGATGTTGCGTGTGGGGTTCCATAAATTTGATTTTCTTAGATCAAGAAGTTTGTTATTAGATACAATTTGGCGAGCATATTATAAATTTCTGCACTTGTGTTTGTTCAGGTGTTCTTCGTCAGAAGGAGGCCATTTCTTTTGCTTCCCAGTCTTGAAGTTTATTTTTGAGCTGGCGTTTTGAAACGCAAAAGAAGGGTTCTGGTCCGATGAAATGCATATACCCCCCTTTGCTTTGCAAACTCATCTGGCATGTAATTTTGTAATTTCTTTTGGTATTTGTCTGATCTGGAACACACATCAGGGATAGCGTGCTTTGTGGCCAGTCGCGTCACGTTGAGCCGACATTCCCAAACCAATTCAGACTCACTAGTCACTAGAATAGAGGCTTGGCTCTCGGTATATAGGTAAATGTTTGCGCTCCTCAACCCCTTATCTAGGGTTCGCCGGACGGAAAGATCCATGAGGTGTATTTCAGCCTGAAAAATTGTTTGGAGGTCCCACTAGGGCTCTAGAGAGCTTGGCCCTCGGTCCATGAACGCTAACCTATACCACTTTGGTGGCCGTGGATCCACCCGTGTCCCAGACATGGGATCTATGTTCAAATTTAGGTCCATAACAGGTCCATTCCTCACCGTTCGGAAATAGCACCACCAATGGTTGTTTGTGGTACAATTTGACAGTCATGCTTTCTTTATCGCAAAATTTTTGATAAATATGAAAAAATCATTCGAAATAGTGATCGTCAAAAACTAACGCCACCACTCTTTGTTCCAGCTTCTTTAGAAGTCTTAGAATCCTTTTGAATAACCTCGAACAACTGGCGTAGGAAGTAGTATGACGTTAAAATGTATGGCAAACCAGTCTGAGATCATAGTTAATGGAAGTGTAGGTGACAAGTTCGCATGAAATGCTAACAACTCAACATGTCTGTGTCAAAATTTTTCTCGGATCTGAGCCTTTTACTACGCACTGTTTCTAATGAAACGGTGCTTTGCGTCATAGAGGCACAATAGGTTTTGTTGACTCAGCTGTCACCTGTGGTATAGCCGCTCATGGAAAACTCATTTTCTAGAAGAATTGTAAATATTTTACATAGATGGCGTCCTTTTTTTAACTGACATTGACAGTTGTTCCATATCTATATGTCACTTTTTTATTTCTTTATACGAACGTAAATCATTAATGTAGCTGTCAAAGCCTTGTAGGTTGCATTTAAAATAATATTAACCATTTTTTGGCGAAGAAATTTGTCCAGATGTAACCCATACGGTCAAAAACATTATCCCATTTGAAACTATGTAAACAGTGAAAATGAAAGTTGTTTGGTTAAACATATTTCTTTTGGTATGCCGAGCGTTGCACAACATTGATGTACTATAAAGACACTTTTCCTTTTCCTACGTGGTTGTTCTGTTGTAAAATGCGCATATCTAGGATAATGGTTTCAAGTTTTATACGAATTAAATTTTTTTATTACGTTTATATACAGAGCGCCATATGAGACCACTCCGATAAAGTATAAAACCCACAAGGAAGGGTAATGCAAACAATATCAGACAAATAAGTATAATTATTATAACACTCGACGAACGCCTCTGCGATTCAAGTACTTCTTGCGCTGGTTGTTTAGATTAGATGACATTCAATTTAAAGACATGACCTGCTCAACATTATGTAGGGTACCCTTATCTCCAGATAGTTACGCTCTGCGGTACATAGTAATCAACTAACCTATTTAAATTGGATATCCTGTTTCTTTATACAGCTACATATGCCCCTATAACTTGTTTCATATTTTACCCCTTGCATTCTTTTGATATATTAGATCTGGTTTATCGATATTTAATGGAATAGCTTCAGTAACATTAATACTGTTAAATAAAATTACAAAAAGCTGCGCCTCTTAGGTTGTACTTTTTAACACAAAATTATTTTTGATACTTTTAATTGATGATAATGTAAAGCTCATAAAAACAGTTTAATACAGGGCAACGGGAAGCCCCTTTTAAAGTCGACTCACATACACATGACCAACGCAATATTTTATAAAACGATCTTATCTCAGCATATCTGTGTTACACATGGTGCACACAATAAAGGTATTTAAATTTAGGGTGAGTTTAAGCAACGAACAGCTAAATGGCGAACTCACCACACATAAAAGAACATTTATAGGATTGATCTTTGTAGGTACACTATAAATATTTCGAAAATATTTTAGCGGAGGATTATCCAATTGTTACAATAATTTCCAAAATTGCTCCACCTATGAAGGCTTTGAATTTGAACAACCTAAATGCTGTTACAATATGGGAGATGGACTGATGTAGGTGACTTTGTCAATTAACCTTGCCCAAAATTTAAAATAATGTGCCTCTCTTCTGTAAATTGTTTACAAAGGAAATTCCAATTAACTACAACTTCATACAGTTAGCCCTTACAGATTCAAATCGACTGGTTTCTATTTTCTTCTATAATCCTAATAATGTTTAAACATAATTTTTTTAAAAATACCTCACCAAGTCTTCTGGCTAACTAAACCAATAGAAAATCAACCCCTAAATTTAAGGATTCCAATTCAGAATTGAAAATCTTCAGCAGTTTTCTGGATATTATCAATCAAACCATTACCAAGTCCTTCCTGAAGGATCGTAGCAAATTTCTGTAAAATAAAATATTTCAAAATTAGTCTCCAAATCGCCAGAAATTTCGTAAAATTAAAGAGATCTCACTTTTAAGAATTTAATCTAATTTATCCATTTCCCATTAACAAAACTATCCCCAAAATGTTGAATATCTCTTCTTGAAAGGAAATTTAAATTTAAATATAACTCAATATCACGGGGTTAATTAACATCCTTATTTATTCAATGGGGTGAAATTTTAAGCATGCAACTCCAAAGAATTTACTATGGTGGTGAAATTTTTTTGACAAAAATCTTACAAAATCTTTCGCTGTACTCGTTAGAAGATTTTGACAACATAAAATGTCACAAAATCAACCCCTAAATGCATCATTCTTTTAATATTTACCTTCTTTAGTAAGTTTTAGAAAAAATACCCATTCCCAAGCATTATTCTTGACAAAAATAGAATCAAATCCATCGCTATGAAGGGTATAAACTTTTGGACCTATAAAATTTTACAATATTAACTCCTAAATGTATTCATTTTAAAGGAAAGGGTGGTAACATATGTTTGATAAGTTTTACTTATTTTAGGGCATTATTTTTGTTGAAAATAAATTAAAAATATTTATCCCATTTTTGAGATGGCGTTAGCAAAAGAAACCGCTACATAATCAACCCTTAAATATCTAATTTTTAAAATTAAAATCTGCTACTTTATGCATTGGAAATAAATTCAATTTAAAGGGATGTAACTTGTGTAGATACTTTGATTTTGTTGGTAGCAGTTTTAGTGATGTTTTACAAAAATAATTCTTCACAAAATTCACCCTTAAATGTTGTTTAAACCGCCGTTTCTGCTAATCTGGCTTGGGTTATTCAATCAATGGATAAATTTGTAATTTTTGATTAAATTAAGGGATCTAAGTGTTTGTAAAATTCATAAAAAGTTGCTGGGGAGTCAGGAGAATATTTATCTAAGATTAAGTCAGGTTTCATTGGATGGTTCTTTGTGATATGAGTCCTTTTGATATGGTGAGGAATATGATGAATACAACAGGGTAACGTGGAATTTTCATGGGATTTTTTGGTGTTAAAATCTTTGCGGTGCCCTACCGCACACCTCCACATGCTTTTCGAGTAAATCAGTTGGTTTTAAAGGGGTGAAATTAATATTTTTTTGTTGCGGGGGTTTTATTTTCTGCAAAAATGTTAACAAAATGTTTATGCTAATAATATTTGCGAAATTTAATCGTTTAAAAGTTTTAGAAAATCATTTCGAACGGAGATAAATTATAAAAATTCACTTTTCGCAAATTTTACCCCCAAATCGTGGCCTCTTTAGTATTCCATACGCAAAATGTGATACGTACGTTTGCGGCGCATCTTGACGGTGTTAAACCGTAGCGTCTGGCGTATAAACATCCTCCGATCGAAAAAAAATCACTTTTCTCACCCCCATTACACGAAATAAATCGAAAATCGTAAAAATATTCGCAAAGTCGAACGGAGCGGCCATTTTGTCGTGCTTTTCCCCTCAGCGCCTCTCGCCATCCATGGTCCGACTTTGTCGACTTCGCACGGCGATTTCTGCCTGTTACAGCGAAAAAGTTCGCATTTTCTGGACACCGTGTATCGTAAGGGTGTTCGACCTACATCCCTGTATCGTAAAAGGGTAAGTCGGGGTGTACGATACCCCTTAAAAAAAGGTCGAATTCGGAAAATTCATTTGCTAACCTCCAGTCGAGGTTGCCGCCGTGGTGGGGGTAATCATGGTACGGGATCGGCGAGCGACAGAGACGGATATGTTAACAGTTAGAGCCTGATCGGCGGTGATGGAAGATCGGACGTAGGTCGTAGTATACCGGTAGACTTCCAATCTTGTTATAGTTTTTCGTATTTTGCTAGTTATGTTCACGCAATTGAAGTGGATGTGCTGGTCTCGCGGCCCCCCTACTTCAGAGACAGAGAATTTTTGCATTGTACCTATATACCGTAATTTACGATATGTGTGTTTTGCTCTAAGGGGGCCCTGGGTAACTGCAATATCTTTTCTGCGCTCGGATGGAATTTGCGACGTTGGAATGCAATTCGAATATTGCGTTTTCGGACACGGAAAAAGGACGTAAAAACGGGTAAGAATTTAATTTTTTCTAATTTTTTTAATTGTTTTTTTTAAATTTAGAATTACGTACGAAATTATTACTTATAATTTTTTGTTTTATATAAAATAAAGTGAGATAATCGCATCTACCATAAAAATTAAATCTTACGTGTTCATCGCGAAGTGTCTGCGAAGCGATCGCGAATATGGGGCCCCATTTTTTTTCTCAAGTTATTAAAAAGAAATTAAAATTGTGTGTTTATACGAGTATTACGATTCGATAATTTTTTTTTAATTCGCAAAAATTTTGCATAGCGAAAACATCTTTTTTGAAGTACGTATGTAGATGTTGTACATAAGTGTGTTAGGTATATGTGGATGTGTACATAAGTAAACGTCTCGAAAAACTCCACCAAACGGACTGCCCGAGTAGTAACGAATCGTACGCTTTGTGTCTGAATTTTGAGGTCTAGGAACTTGCGATTATAATTGTATTGAATGTGGGAGCTGCTGTCTAGCCTAGACATGGAGGCTCAATTTAGGTAGTTGTTTGGCCCGATGATTACAGCCAGTCATTCGCCAAATTTTTTTTGTTAACAACGTTCTTACTAAGTGGTCACATTTTGTCTGCAATATATATATATATATATACATGTATATAATACTCACACTTCGTACATACGTACATATATAATAAAACATGGCTAACTAATTTTTTTTCTTCTATCAACGCAAAAAAATCGCTAATATTCTTTGTTGCATCTTGAGCAATATTCGCAAAGAACTCTTTGTCCAATATCAAACTTATAAAACGTTTAGCATTGAAAATCTGGCAACGTTTATTTTTGATAAGATAAAAAGTTTTTAAAGCGGATTTATCAATGAACTAAAGACGTCCTTATTTCTTGCGTGTTACGTGAACTTCCTGTTGATTTCGTAATCGCGAAATATATGTGTATTTATATACATACATATTTGTACATGAATTTATATAACGTAACAGATTATTTTATTTCATTCATGCCGATAATATGAAGTCTGTATAATATATTGAAAAATTCTACATTATAATGTAGTATAAAATGACGTGAATGAATCCTATATAATCGCATAGTAAGAAGTCCATTGAACCCTTCCTCACAGACCATATTAAATCACTCCCATCTATACGTCCAGCCGATGTAGATTATCCTGATTTTTGCGTTCGTGAATTTATTTAAAAAGGAGGGGAAATGCAAATTAAAATTTTTATTCGCAAAAAGAAATTTATTTACTACCATTTTGTGTGAACTTTAGAAAGCGACCCAAAAACGTTCATTGAACTTCGGAAATATACAAATTCAAACGATTTTCGCCCATTTTCCTCATTTTTTTTCTACCGGTCTGCTCTACAAATAAATTTTTTGTGTATATAGATGCTCCTAGCAGCTTTGTTATGTTTGGCAGGCTACAATACAGGGATTCCCAAAGTGCGTTGAACTTTAATATTATACACATAAAGATCAATGTCTAAATCTAATAGATCTCCCAAATTTGTTTATTCGATCGCAGCCAAAATCATTTTAAAAGTTTAATAACCCTCTTCGTAACTCGCTTATACGCAATTTGGGATTCTTTATTACCACCAATCGCAAAATCGAAATTTCCTTCCAGACGCAAAATGAATCAGTATATTTCGTTTTGTTCTGGGAAATGGTTTGCTGCGTTTTATAATCTATACATTTTGCAAAGTCTAATTTTTTGGTGGGGATAACCAGAGTTCGTTGAACTTGGCTTCGATATATAATGGAACCACTACCTATCTGTTCACACACTGCAAATCTATTCATACTCTAGAGTGGGTCCGCCAATTTCATGATTAATAATTAATTATTGCCTCGTAATTATCCATGTTAATTGGTTAAACTTTCTATTTTTTAACGAAATCTATACGCAGAAAGAATGATGCGTTCTAATTTTGGATTTATCGAAATTCTATTTTGCTCCAAATTATATGCCGGTGTGTTTTGAAATAAATAATTGCGTCAGCGTTTATGTTTGGTCTAAATGTGGTGGTAATCCAAAACATTTAATACCATCGAGATTCTGGCTGTAATTTGCTTGCAAATCCGTTGACGGAAGATGATTCTACAGTTCAAGATCATTCCAAACTTACAACGAGTTGACCATCGCTAATCTTAGGTTTTTGGAAAGACATGATTATTAAAGTTTGAAAATTTTACTCTCCACTATTTTATCCAAGACTTTGATCTGACATTTTTGAAGAGTGGCGGCTTTGCTCCTCAAAATTATTCATCAAAAACTTGATTTCTACTTGAAATTATCTACAGGCATAGGCTGGGTCCTTAATTCCGTTATTATCTGTAGATGTTACAGCTAATGTCAAAGCTTTCTAGCTTCATTTCGGATATCGCCTTCTTTGTCAAAAATAATAGCCACTAATACTGTGAAGTAACCTTGAAATCAACTGATATTTATCAAAATCATAGTGAAATAAACAAAATAATGAGGATTTAGATGATCAAAACTAAGCAAATTTCGTAATCGTATGCCAAATTTAAACCGAATCCTTTCGAGTATACATCCTCCATTACAACATACAATCTTTTTTAGACGTGTATGTGCATTAAAATTCCTCACGGTTTCTTTCGCTTGGCAATGACATATACGGTCTCTGGAATGTTGTATCTATTCGAAATTAATGATTTTTGCCCACATATCCATGTAAAGAGCCTATTTACTATTCCCCAGACGTTGTATTCAAATTGTATAAAACAAATCGACATGCCCGATTTCAAATATTCCGTGTAACCTTTCAAGTTCAAGCAGAATATCCAAACAGCTGAAGAAGGAGTGAATCGATTTTTGTGTCTGCCTAGGCGCTATGGACGTATGCATGTATGTATGTACATACTAGTAAACCCACACACAGATATCCGGCGTTTTTCTAGTGGAAAAATCTGAGAAAGTCGCTTTGTAGTTGAGCCGATACAAGAAATAAATCCATATCTTTTGTTATCAAAATATTCTATTGCGTAATACATACAGCAGTTTTTTTTGTTTTATTTTTTCTTTTGCCTTTCGTTTGTTTCCTGTTTTAAAACCACTTCCGCTTCAAGAATTTATCAACAATGCCAACCAAGGAATCGTAATTTAACGGCAATATTGCAACTACTTCTTGAATGGCGGAGAGCGACTACTACAGCTTTAGCTTCTGATCAAGTTCTGCTGCCAAAATCTATCACAAAATACTGTTTGAGGATTGTAGGGCTATTTTAATAAATTCCTATTATTTCTGCAATGACTGCCTAAACAAAATGGATTTTAACTTCTTAACGATTATTATCTTAACACATTTACCGGTTTTCCGCACAAAATATATTTTGATCTGGTCTGTTCTGAACATCCATACAACCTATACCATATTTTACTGCTTCCCAACCCTAACTTATGATGTTTTCTGAACAACTAAAATTGCTATAATGTGTGCAAACTTTGTTGTCACATTTTAGCTTGGATGTATACGAGGTGTAAATAGTAATACGCTTATAGCAGGCTTTCCCTGCACTTATCCCATCCAGTCTAAGAGCTTCAAAAAACTGCAATAGCTGTGAGGATTTCAGAGAAATTCTTCCTTCGTTTATGGTGTCTTTGCCGAAGTGGTTGGGACCGATTTCTGTAATTTCAGAGCAGAACCTGTAGTCGCTATTCTGTTTCAGACCTATCCTTGTCATGTGTTTCCCAAGATGACAACGCCCTGTAAGAAAACCTCTGAGGACACGTAGTCTGTTTCCGCTTAGTTCTAGCAAGGTCTTTGCTCTTTGCTTGTCGAAATTTCCAAGAAATACCTTGAAATGTCCCAAACAAGGAAGAGTCTCTCAGAGGGTTTTGGACTGCAAACATGTATGGAAATATCCGATGCCAACCCACTACCAACTACCTTATTATTGGTTTGGTTGTCAAACTTCAGATCAAAGGTAAATGTCCGCTTGTAACGATATTCAATACTGCTGGAGAGAGATTGATAGGTTGGCCAAACAGTGCACACGAAGTTGAAGTAAAATGTGCAGGAGAGTCTTTGAAAGAACAGTGGTGATTAGGAACCACGCCCATGGAACTGCAGCCCATCATCTGGAGTGATAAAAGAATCGACAATCGGAAAAACAAAATATCTAACAAACTTCTTCAGTATACCGTCTTTGGTGATTTTCAAAAATGTTTACATTAGATGAGTGGGTTGGTAGGAGTTTTAATCGTCTCCTAAGCATAATTCGTGTAGAATTAAATGGCATAGGCTTCAAGTCACTTTGTACCATTGCTGTAAAGTGTATCTTTCAAGTTTGACATTTTGATACATCTCTAAGACTCAAATATAAGTTGTAATACACATAAATCGTAAAACAGAAAAAAATTGTTTATGATTTCGCATACAGTACATAGAATATTCTCTTTAGAACCGGCATAATTATTTACATTACAAATTGCAGCATGAGAAGTAATCTAGTTTCGTGACAATTTAATATTATCGACCGTACCAAATGTATCTACCGCTACTACGTCGTCATAACTCCAGTTCATTCAGTTCCTACTTCGGTTTTCTTGATCGCAGCTGTATCCATTGTGAATGTGTGTGATTACTGCTTGAACTCCATAAAGTTACAGAAATCGATAAATACGAAACCGGCACACACAGCAAAGCACAACAAAATATTATATGGGAAAGAATAATACACTTACACGTAGCATATATGTGTGACATACCTAGACAAGCTTTACCCACCGTTTGAGGTGAACGACCTCTTAACAACGTAACATTTATCATATTTTATTTTGCGTGGCGAGCCTGGTATACTGTATATGTGTGTTGATCGGAGGTTTTTGCACTTTTGCCTATTACGCTGACATTAGCCCGCAGTTTCTAGGTCGGTTTTATTCGGAAAGATAATAATTATTGTTTTTGTTTTTTTTTATTCCTTCAATTTATATTTATAGCAACGCGCCATAGCGACGAAGACATATTATTATTATTATAAGTTTTCGCGAACCCACGCAATCTTTGATCTTCCTTCTCCTCCTTACACATCCAATATATCGTTTTAAATTGTGGGCTCTTTAAAATTTAAATGTCTTTTCGCTCTTTTAGTTGCGTACATTACATTCACATACGCAGATATTTTGCAGATAAGGTAGCCACGTCGGGATTTAATTCATAGACGCGCGTGTGGGGGGTGATGCCCACACGCGCACGACTGTTTCTCTTATCTTCACCTACGATTACGTCATCTATTCAAACGATTCCATACATGATTTGCTGTAATTATTGCTTGCGTGCACTTAAATATGTAGATGTATGTTTATGTGGATCGTATCGAATGTGAATTTATGTATAGTACTTAAGCATGTACGTATATGCGTTTGTTGTCATGAAAATATAATCAGTATTATTCTGTATGTAAACGTAGTTTTTAATGCTTCAGAAAATTGAACTCGCTCGTAGATAGTGGCATAAATGGTAGCTTTACGATGTAATAGAATGCGGATGTGTATCTAGTAAATTTTGTTTGTACAAGTTATTGCTTTATTTTGATAAATTCGTTTCAATTCCTAATAAAAACTTTACGGCTTGGGACTGAGAATGACTGAGGGGTAGATTAGCTTTTTTCTTACATTCAAAATAGCAAAATTTAATTATTTTCAACTAATGTCTCGTTTGTTATTGGCACATACTTTTACTGTACAATAAACCAGTCGGCCATTGCATTACCCTAATATCCCGAAAATAAATAAAATCTTTTGCAGTTTTTTAGGTTTCACAATAGTATTGTATGTCGACTGTACACACATTTGCTGTGAAATTCGCACATAAACTATTATTTCACGTTCGCATTCTTCAAATTTAGTGCCCTAGTATAAGGCAATTAGTATACGCTCCATTAAAACCATATTATTAATGAAAGTTAGTCATGACAAATTTGAAAACAACAAAACAGTTTATTGGCACTTCGTAGATTTAGTTATAACAATGAGTGGTCTTACAAAATTCGTTTTCGATAAAGAAATGCAATATTGCATTAAGGCAACAAACGACTACAATTTTTTCGGAAACTTTAACTAAGATGCATATTAAAAAGCTAACTCTAGCTAGCTTTACTCTTGTTTTCTCTGGTGAGGGAAACGTCAACATGATAATGGTAGTACTAATAGTATGTCTTGTAAGAATTACGCAAGACTGTTTCAGTTGCTAATTCTACATCTGAAATTGCTCCATGTGATTATTTTAAACATCCAGTGGACATTTACAACAAACAAACTATATGCCTTATTTCAATAAAGAAAAATGAAATCTTTAGCAATATCTTTTTCACGTCTTGCTCTGCTTTGGCTTCAGTCAAAAATTGTAACTTTTTATATTTGCAAATAGACAGTTATCAGAAACTAAAATGCCAAAATTTTGTTGCAGCTGTGATTTTCTTTTCTGAATTCTTTTTTTGCTTATTTTGTATTGTTGATTTAAGTTATCTTCATCGTCAGCATTGAGATCTTCTGCACGATCAAAGTCACTAACAGTAAAAATATTATATCTCTCCTTTTAATTCTTTTCCAACGTTCAGCGAAGCAGCCAGTGCGACAAATCCATTGTCCATTCACTAAAAAACGAACAAGTCTTCTTCTTGCTCTGCTTTGGCTTTAGCTCTGAAATAATATTTCTTGTAAACTCTAACCTTTTGCTCTATCTTCCTTGTTTTGTTTTTTATCTATGCAAATGGAAAGATGTCAGAAATAGAAATGTCAAAATTTTGTTGATTGCCTTTTTCTCTGGATACTGTTTTTTTTTGACTGCAACACTTATTTCGGCTTGGTGATCTAACTTGTTCTCATCATAAACATTGAGATCTTCTGCAGGATCAAGGGTACAAATAATGTAATGTAATCCAAGCTTCTAGTAGGCTGTAGCTCATGATTTGATCACCCACCTATGGACGTATTGCCTAGAAGTCATTTCCTTTATTTTTCCTTATGCATATGCAAAAGCAAGTTTTCGAAAATTTGTTAAATTTACGTCGCAAAATTATTTTTTTCTAAGATGTGACTGGGAATAAGTTCAAAATGACCAACATTTGCAACAGACTTTAAGAAAAATTCAGAAATTTTGATGAACTATAAAAGTTTCTTTTTATTTGATCAAGATATACTATTGCTTTTTTTGACATATAATATCGCGTCATTCTGAAATATAAAAAGCTTACATGGCAAAATTAAACACGAAGATGTAAGAGTGGTCGCTGTTGCTGGTGATTTTTTTACTTTTCCGAAACGGTTTCCAAAAAGTAGTTCCTAGGCAACAACTCTCCATTGCATTCAGTTATGCTTTATATATGTTGAAGAAGACAGCTAAGAAAAAGAAATTAATTCAATCAGTACATCTTTAAACATTGAGTGTAGGCGTTCACGACCGTAATCCGTAGTAGATATGTATGTACATATGTCTTTCGGGTGTTCGGGTCGTGTAACTGCTTTTTAGCTTGACGTTTCGCTGATCATGCTTTCAGTTTCTCTAGAAGTTTTCTAGAGACAATCTTGGGCAAATTTCTGAAGGAGCTGGCAGTCAAAAACGCACTTACCCGACAACACCTGGTAGACAATCTTAAAAAAGAAAATTGCACTAGGTGGGTTTGTATGGGTTTCAATCTTAGTATTTTGGATGAAGAAACCTTATATTCGAAAAATTATAAACGCAAATTTGTTTCTTATTATGAATTCGCCTACCATACACGAGTACAATTCCTGATTTTGACGTACAGACGACCTTCACCTCAAATGACAGAGTTACTTCATACCTTCTGCCCTTTTCCTGTCCCCTACATAACTTAAAGTATCAAGAAAGACAAAATAAAGATTATAATATGAAATAAAAGTTAAAATAATTTGAATTAATTTCTATAAACATTTATATTTGCATATTATTAAGACAGGACCAGAGAAATTGGGATTTGATCCAATATTAGTGATTTAAAGCTATTGCACCCGTTCTACGATATACAAGAATGGTCATTACTGGAAATCCATTGATCCATTGACTTCACTGATATTTTAGGGGATCATCATACTGGTTTTAAATTGGATGACATTGATTTATCAGTGCTATGTCCATATCTGTAATTCGATATTAAATTTTTTTTGCGACTATTGCTTTAGCACTTGCAATAATTATATTATATTATAATTATATTATATATAAATTACTCGAATAGTTGCCCAAATCTTAATTCTTCAGGGACATGTTAGGATAAGTCCTAAAATTTCTCAAGGTGTTATTTCTTCCTAGATTAATGCTGGAATTGTGTTCTAGCTAGAGAATGCTGTTACATATGGGTGCAGGCATATCAAGTACAGAAAGCCATGGATATTATTGTAGTAACCTGTATTACTTCACTATAAGGTGTTAGTAGCAATCAACAATACCTATTTTCAAATCAATGCAATTTATGAAGTGTTAATACATGGAAACCTATACAGTGCTGTTAATAGCTTATTATTAAAACGTCCACCATATTGTTTTATGTAACATCTACGGTATGTATTTATTACAGATTTATAAGTTTAGAAAAGAGTGGACTAGTTGTGAAATGCTTATTAGAAAAGATGGATGATTTTATGTTTGTTTTAAACATGAGATACGTATTTTAATCTTTGTCGAAGAAAATGAGCAGGTGGTTCAAAGACCACTAACGGTTATCATAGATGCATCTGTTCTTGACAAAAAAGAAGACTGCTATTCAATAGAAGTAAGTCAAGGTGCATCGCAAAAATATGTTTGGAATAAAGATAATGAATGGTACTTAATACATAAATGTATGTATGTATTCATTGCTGAATTTTAGAATTATTCTCTAAAACAAAAAGTTAGTCAATTGTTTAGTCTAGATCAAATCCAATACAAAGAAGAATTGTGTGTGTATCTTTCAGCATTCATAAAACAGCTATATATTTGTCTTAAGTGTTTTTTGATATGTCTTATAGTTTCGCAGATATTCAAGCAAATACCGAAAGGTAGCTCTTGGTGGCCCCCATCCCCGAAAATGGCCGATTTAGCATCTATGAAAGTTGCCGTTGTTCTTACACTGCATCAGTCTACAAACCCATTAAACCACTACCACTTGCCTATTTTTCCTTGTTAGCCACAAAAGTCTACATACGGCTGACAAATGTTCAATTCATCCCATCAATGTTCAATTGGGTTAAGGTCTGGGGATTAGGGTGGAAACTCGCTTTCAAAATATCAAGATACACCAACCGATCCATTGTTGTGTTTAAAAAATCTAATTTTCCATCTCAACCTGCAGCCATACATCCCCAGACCAAGATAGAGCCACCTCAGTGCCTTTGCTTTCGTCAGTGAATATTCGATGATACTTTTTTGCCAACTCCAATCTTTTGGTATGATTAACAGCGCTTATGGGAGGCTTTTTTCTTGAAATCCTGGAGTGTAAACCTTCACCTCGGACACACCTGCGGATAGTTTCGGGACGTGTTTACTCTAGGCGGTAGGACAGCGCGTTATGTTGATGATGTCCTACAAACCACTGTATTACCTTATCTAGATAGCAGTCCGCACGTCCTTTTTCAGCAAGACAATGTACGTCCCCATTTTGCTCGTCGAACTATAGACGTTCTCCAAGAAGCAGTCGTTAATGTTTTGCCGTGCCCACCTCGTTTCCCAGATATAAACCCTATCGAATATGTGTGGGATATCATGGGGAGGAGACTGTCCCCTTTGCATCATCTTCCACAAACTTTAGCGCAGTTAATCAACGAAGTTAAAGTTGTTTGGAACGAGGTGCCATAAGCAGATATCGACCATCTTATTTTGTCGATGCCTAGACCTATACAGGAGTATACAGGTTGCCAAACACAACAAAATTTATTGCAAATGTTATCGTTTCATTTCTGATGTAAAACTATCACATTGCCAAAAAAAAAAAGTTAAACAACTGATTCCTTCTGGGTGTGCTTCTGATGTCACTGAGTGTATCTGTCCATCCTACATCTCCATTATGATCTGCATTAAATGCTTCAACATCAACTTATTAAAGACTGAAACTTCTGATTAACTACCTATTTAACACAGGTTACGTCTATTTAAGACATACCTAGAATTGTGTGCGAGATGACAAATCTCCCGCCATGATTTATAAGATATTTCCTCAGCGTTAAGCTTTGCAATCGCCCGCTTTCCTAGAATTACGGATATTATACGCTGGAATATTCAAATTATCCTAATTGGTTGCGTGCATATTTGGAGTATTAATCAAGTGCTCAGTAATACTACCTGATTCATAATAATTATCTGATTTATGGGGCACGTTCCGTTTTGAATTATTAACTATATATATTTATGTTTTAATAATATTAATGACTGCATTTATTATAATAAAGTAGGGAAGGCTAACATTAAACTATCTTCGGATATTCAAAGAAATAACATTACTCAGTTTGGAAATTATTTCTTCGTAGAAATGCCTCTCATGCCGGGAAAAAATGAGAGATTTGCAAGGTTATGCTTTTTTTAAAGGTATTAAGTGCCCGTGATTCTTATTCATAATCGAAAATTAAAATAGGTTTGGTAATAAGCAGGTATAAATCATTTTAAATTGTATGCTTGCCTTATGTCTGCAATATAGCAATTCAAACTGTTAATCTTGTGAAAGGTAATAATTCTCTTCTTAACGATTTTTAAACGTCACCTAATATTTTCTATACAATATTTTATTGATTTAAAGCTAAGTATTATCGTGATATTGTTTTAGAAAATAGATTTGAAGTAGTTGTTGGGTAAATCGAATTAATTGTTAGATTTCTGTAATCTGATCATCATGGAATAATTGAGAAAAACAAAATCTTTCCAGCCCGTTCTTTCTTGAAATTCAAAATTATGAAAAGCTACAGATTGGTCTAGACTTGTTCTATATATACTTTGCAAAATAATTCAAAAAGGGAATTTTGCCAAACCATTTAAAGTTTTCTAACAAACTTCTAATCTAGACCAGCTGCCAAAAGTTAAACTGGCAAACAAGAAGGGAGAAAATCCTGCTAGCCCCTCCTTTTCAAAATTGAAATTTTTGAAAAGTTGTTGTAGGTTGTTCAAGATTGGTTCTATATTGTCCCAGTGTTAGCCTTCAAGTGTTAGTCATATATACAAAACTATACTACAGCTGTCAAAAGTTTGATTTACAAATAAAAAAGAGGAGGTTTGCATGAGGTTGCAACAACTCCTTGGTTTTAATTATTTTACAAAAATAGAAAACTTTGGAACAGTATAGAACAAATTTAAAACAAGCTGAAATAACATTAAAAGTTTTCTAGTATAACAGCGGTTGGGGGCTGACAAAAGAGTTCTACAAAAAACTATTGTTCTATTGATTAGCAAAATAATCAAAAAAAGTCGTTTTGGGTACAACTCATTTTTTTATTTAATCTTTATTTCAGGTTAAATAAAAAAAAGAGTTGTACAAAAAACGACTTTTTTTGATTATTTTGCTAATCAATAGAACAATATACAGGGTGTCCGCGATATACAAAGCATCCTTTTAAGGGATGATAGCTACAACGATTTAGAAACAAAAACATAATACACCTTGGGTCTATCTGTAAGCGTAAACGAGAAAAAAAATTATTTCTAAAAAACCTTATTTGGTCAAACTGTACAAGAAAACTCATCCATATTGCTTCTTAAATAACCAAAAAACCATATCAAAAATTTAGGGTTGAAAATAACTGAAAACAACCATGAAAACGAATTATTTCATACTTTGAAATTGAAGCGTGGTGTCATTTGTCTTTCACCAGACTGTACCCGTATGCAGTTAGAAGCGCAGATGCATACCAAGCATCATCTGTTTATACGACCTTGAACTTGTATCGTACGAAGTCAATGGCCATATGTTTGAAATAAAGGTACCTTTGCGGTTTTTTTAATAATGTTATGACAATAAAATCGATGTTATGTTGAAGTTAGAGTGAAAAGAGCGTATTTAATAGCAGCCTCCGATCGGTAAATGAAAATTCGCATTGAACGAAAACAATTTAATTATTGCAATTATGTTATGGCGCTTTAAACTCTTTCGTAAAGGCTACTACAAAATTGAGTTCTTTTCTTTTATTTGTGATACATTGGTGGTCCTAAAAAGGATTTTTTTGAGAGACAGGAGAAAATGTATTACAGGAAAGGCTGGATGTGTTGCAACACACGCCTGTAATCGTCGGGTAAATCTTGCGGCTGTCGGGTAAATCTTGCAGCTGACGGAGTACAGTATGCATCGAAGTTTGTGACATGAGAAATAATGTTTTTCCTCGTTTACGCTTACAGATAGACCCAAGGTGTATTATATGTTTTTGGTTCTAAATCGTAGCTATCATCCCTTAAAAGCATGCTTTGTATTTCGCGGACACTCTGTATATCGTAGCAACAGTACCTATAAGATCAACACCCGGAAACCCTCAGAATAGTATAAGACCAGTCTTAAAAATCGAATTTTGAAATGTGGAACGTTGCCCTTCTCACTTTTCAAAATTAAAAAAAAAATTGTTATAGGATATAAATTTGAGGTAGTTGCTAGTTAAATCAGACTGTCGTGTAGGTTAGGTCTTCATGAAATATTAGAAGAAGAAGAAGAAAAATACAATCTTGCCAGCCCCTCCTTTTTTGAAATTCAAAATTTTAAAAGTTGTGGGCTGTTCTACATTTATTTTATTATTTCAAAATGTACGTAATTCAAAAGAAGGAAATTTTACCAAATGATCAAAAATGGTTGTCGAAATTTGAATTTTCAAAACAAAAAAAGAGATGGTGCAACAGCTACAACATTCAAAATTCTAAATCTTTAATTGTTTATTTAACATTTAGGTATTGTTTTACGAAACAATTGAACAATACATATATTATATAACAATTTGGAGAAAATTCGAATTTTGAAAAGTGGAAAGTTTCCCTTCTCACTTTTCAACATTCAAAAAAAATCTAATAGGATATATGTAAATTTAAAATATGTAGTTGCTAGTCAAATCAGACGGGCGTGTAGGTCTTCATGAAATAATTGAGAAAATTACAATTTTGCCAGCCCCTACGTTTTTGAAACTCAAAATTTTAAAAAGTTGTTGTAGGTTGTGCTACGTTTATTTTATTATTCCAAAATGTATGTAATTCAAAAGAATGGAATTTTACCAAACGATCAAAAATGGTTGTCAAAATTTGAATTTCCAAAAAAAAAAAAAGAAGTGGTGCAACAACCACAACATTCCAAATTCTAAATCTTTAATTGTTTAGTTACTTAACATTTTTTATTTTGCGAGACAATAGAACAATATACATATGTATGTATAACAATTTGGAGAAATTCGACTTTTGGAATGTGAGAAGAGGAATTAACTTCATTACTTTGACAATCAAACGTTAACTAACTAATTGTCAAAACTTCGAATTTTCAAGTAGTATGACAGATAGCTGCCAATGCGAAACAATTGAGAGCAAATTTAGTACAGCGAGGAATAGGTTTCGAAACTTAACATATTTAATTTGAATAATAGGGGGGCTGACCAAAAAAATCAGTTCTTGTTCAACAGTTTTTTAATTTATTTCGCGAAACAATCTGGAACTATTTGAAATAGTGACAAAAAATTTAAATTTGGAAAATGGCATTAACTTCACGAATTTGACAGTTAAACGTCAACTAATTAATTGTCAAAACGTCGAGTTTCAATAAGACTTTCATAGACGAGGGTAGTGCTTTGTTAAGGCCACTTTACACCATTCATACTTTTTCTATACTTGATTCTATTCTAGGATTTTCTAAATACTTCTTTAGATGGGAGTACAACAAATCAATATGTGATGGCGCTACTAAACCAATTTGACCAACATAACCAACCTTCGTTCCCAATAATATACATGATACTTTTTCTAACTATTTTTTCTAGTTTCTAGAAAATTGTATAGAAAAAGTATGAATCTCATGGTGTAAAGTGGCCTTTACACTGGTCTAACATATAGAAAGAGTTTTCAAATAAACCAATAGAATATGTTGTTCATGTACTGCGGGAACCTTACGAATATAATACACATAGATGGCGCTAATAAAAAGCGAAGTACCGAATTTACCAATCCTTTTCTGTATTCGTGAAGCTTATCTGTATAGATTTATGATTCTTAATATTGATCTGTTTTGTATTCATACAAACTTCTCTAACAAGTGAAGCAAGAAAAAATTGAAATGTACTGGACGCATCAGTCATAATTACTTATTTTTTTAAGAAAAATTAATTAATTAAATTTAATAATTACATGGACTGTACGTATTAAACCGTAATATACCACGTAACGTGTCAAGTTTAATTATATTGCTAACTTTTAATTTATTTACGTTTCCACACAAGGTAATACTGTCTTCCGTTGCCCCTCTACAACACGTGTAAACACAAAATATTCCTTCTACGCCGTTAATTGTGTCGAAATAGAAGGGCAGCAGTCCAAAACAATGCGTAGAAAACGATGCGTTTGCGCTCTGAATCCAATCAAAGGCGTGCATCTAATAAAGTCGCTTCGCCGCCGCTCCGAAACGTCACTTCATAACTATTGCATTATTTTGCTATTCGGCGTTTTCTTCGACGATTCGGCGCTGACCAATCGTGCAGTTCCCGTGCGCATTACTTCTCGTAAACACGTTTATTACTATTACTGTTTCAGCTGTTAGTTACACTATTTTTATGGGTTTCTGCGTACGGTGACGTAGTTGCAGTTTGTGTACCATCAAAATAGGATCAAGAACGTTGTTATAGTCGTCGTGTATATTGTGCAACGACGCAATATGTAATAAGGTGATTTCGTATTTGAATTTTCTACTACGTTGCGAACGCTGTACCGTTGAGGTGAAATATTATTGTCGTCGTAAAGCATGCGCACGGAGGACATCAGTCGGCCCTTGACTTCAGTGCGTTTTTCTTTTTCGTTTTACTTTTATTTCTATTCGTCAACAGTGTTTAGCTATAATGGGAACCTAGTTTTAAAATCGAACTGGAATATCGATACTATTGTTACTGTCATGTTTGTTGTTGTTTTATATGTAGTCTTTAATGCTATGGGAACGTGTGTTAATTCCACATCCTGCTGCGTAGAATATTTCGGTAGCGTTTCACGTGATTAGTATGACGTAAACAATACGGGAATAAAGGAATCGAATTAATCGGGTTGTAGATATACACGTGTAACAGATAAAGAAATAAATGTGATTATAGAATATTGATACTACAGAATTAATTTCTAATCAATTTAGATTCTTTTTTCTACATATTAAGCTTTTTTACAGGTTGATTTATGTAAACAAATAAAAAAATATGCAACCTTCATACAGCGACAACCGTTGACAATATAGGAAAGAATTACTTTGATAAAATTTGTATAATAACAATAATAATAATTTGTATATATAATTCAGACTAAACTTATACACTTTATAGACTTTAACAACTTGGCTACTGCAGGTGGTAATACGTGTTTTACTCTTAACTCGCTAGGTTAGCTAATTTTACACAATGAACAACTATAAGTATCAGGTACCGCTACAATTTTATGCTCATAAAACACAAAGAAAGATAAATATTATTCCCTGTTGATTAAAGTTATTATTACAAAAAGAAGACTACAACAAATAATCATGAAGTGTCATTAAGAGTTTTCTTGGACTGCTATACAATTCTTGCACACTTTGTTAGCGCTCTCTAAACAAATTGATTTTTGAATGAAACACTGATAAAACGTTTTTATTTTTCTCTAACAAGGACACATAGAGCATGTCTTCTTCAACAATAAACGATCGCCAGTTGATGTTAATGGAGATCCTGAAGTTCTCTATTTAATTTTACATTATTGAGTCTCTTCTGCATATGAGGCGTAACAAGACGTACAGCAAGTTCTTCAATAAAAGACGCATAGGTTTGGGAATAGTATCTTTATAATGCAGAAACAATATATAGGTACATATGCATTATTTGTGGATATATGAACGATTCTGTAAAATATGGCTAAAGGCCAGCGGCGGGTGGGTAGGGCGATCTGAACAGTAATTCGCACATTTCATATCAAATCGGTTGTCCCCACCTTTTGTCATATTAAAGAAGGATATCATTTCAGGAGGAGAGTTGTCTCGCTTTACAATGATGGGCCATTTTATTTGACCAGATCAACGTCTTGCTACCATGGTAACAAATAATGACTTACTAACAATTTTACTTCAAGAAATTGAAACATTGCTTTAAATGAAAACATGCCGAACACAATTGTGAAAAGAGATAAAGCCAAAACCAGATACCTGAGGTACAGTTAGTAATCAGTGCCCATCAGTGAAGCATTGAGCTGCGCCATTCAAAGAATTATGAGGATATTTTTGCAGCATATTATGTTCCCAAATACACCAAACACAAACGATCAATCATCTCAACCTCTGGTCGTTTTGGCAAGGATCATGCACATTGCATATCAAATGAGTTGTCCCCACCTTTTGTCACATTAAAGAAGGATATCATTTTAGAAGGAGAGTTTTCTGAACCTCTCGCTTTACAATGATGCGCTGAAGAAACTAACAATACATCTTTATTCTTTTTGGTAACTTGCGAGAGAAGTGGAAAATTGTCATTTGAAAATCCATATAAGTTAAATCCTAGTTGTCTAGTCGACGATGTTAATAAATCGGGAGGATTCCCGTTCATTCGTTTTCGGGGTAACTGTATATGTGAGACATCTTTCCCTCAATTCATGCAAAAGCTCAATGGACGAAAACCAATTGTCAGCTGTGATATTTCCGTTTGATTTTTCTATGGGTTGAACCAAACGTAAAACTGCTTGTGTACGCTTCTGCAGTTTCAGCTCTGCCCAGCTGGAGGTCATACTTTTCGGATTTATTCTACATATACATATACTTTAAAAGAACAGTGACCTCTGTAGCTAATTAACATTTCATCTATGCATGTTGTTGGTCCTTAATTGAAACATGCTTCTGAATTTTGAACAAACCTTTGAAACACCTTTCGAAAACAATGAGAGCATGGTTTGATCGATATATCGAAGTGAACATGAGCAGTCCAATAAAAGCCTTAATGTCTACTATATCCATATCTTTGTAATCTGTTGCGTTTATGGATGTGTTTATGTGTTAATCTTACATGTTCAAACTTCGTATTTGTATGCTACACTATTTCATTTATCATAGTTTCGTTAATAGAAGATGCTAAATTTCATTCTTTTTGGGCTTGTTTCCTAAACCTTTCGGTGGTTGCTTGAGGTTTGGTAATTTTATTACAATATTAAGCTTTGCAGCTCTAACTGATCTATATACCATACCTACCTGTTTTTTCCTCTATAATCTACTATGTACCTCAAGCAAACTTTGATTTTGTTCGTGTTCATCAAAATTAGAAGAGCTAGTTTGCCTTTCTGGCATAAAATTATAATCATTATCTATATTCTATATCATCCTCTTGCTCAGATGTGGAGCTATGATGCTCTTCTATAATAAATTCTGTCTGCACCTTTTCGTGATTGAAATCAGATAATCCATCGCACCATCTCAGAACAGTTGCTTCGTAATCTTTATCAAAGTATCTAACCTTTTTGGAGCTAGATGCCATATTCTACAACTAGTTTATATAAATACATATTCAAACAGATACGTAGGTAGTCACTTTGAATACTTCGTAGAAAATACCAACGTTTTTCGCGGATATCGGGACCAGAGACCATGCGTGATTGAAAATGTAGTCTGTATACTAATGACATAAAGAGAAAATGCAGCCATATTTGATACAATCACTTATTAGAATACCCTTTGAAGGTAGACAGACAACCAAAGTTTGAGTGCTGTTATTTTCAAAACTATGGCCATGAAAATAGTTTCGCTTGGTGGAAAGCAACATCTATCTCAAAAAAAAAACAATGCTATTCAGACAGATGTTCATAAAGGATAAAATAAAATTAAATTTAATTTTTTACTAGGATTTTTAGCATATCTTCTATTATCTGTAGTTCACGAAATATTTGTTCCAGATATTATCTTTATTTTTTCAGTTTTAAACTCCTATATTACAGGGATGTGTCAATCACATGACCTCAAATTTTAAGATGGCAACATTGTTTAAGTTGTTAGTACAAGACCCTTTACTGATCTGTCAGATAGTTCCTTAAAACTTCCTTAAACCTTAAAACAAGAGATGTGTCGTTCAATAGTTTTTAAAAAGACAGTTACTGTAGCACAATCAATGCTATGTATATTTACGAAACCTCTAGAAAATTGCAGAAAATGTAAATACTAGCTCTTTCAAACGCGTTAAATGTTAGATGACAAAACGTAAACAATGCGTATGATAAACCATAAGTGTGTGGTTACATCCAGTTGCTCACTTCGCCAGCTTGTCAAAAATTTGTAACAACAAGAAATGCTAACCTAGAGCGACTGTCAAAAGTTCGATTTTCAAACGGAAATGGGAATGTGGGTTGCAAAGTGTCGCTTAGGTAGCATAATAGAAAGCTTAAACTTTGGAACAATATAGAACAAATTTAGAAAAATATGGAATAACTACGAATTTTCTACAAAAAAAAAGACGCTCATGGCTGTCTTTGAAAGTCTATAAATAAATAAAATTTTACATTCTCGGTAGTGTACTAGAGGTTAGATTTACGGTAAAGGATCAAATACGTTATCGCAAAAAAAATAGGAGATAATCCGCAGCGAAAATAAATGAGAAACAGTTGCAAAAATGAATTTTATTTTGAGGGAACGTCAGTTTTAGTTCTTCTACAAATCAACCTGACTGCCCATCATTTACAACAACAGATTTATTTTTTGCTATGCTTTGGATCATTGTCTTCTTAACAATCCCATTCAGACGGTACCTTTTTCTCTAGACTCTCTTATTGATATATTTTCTCTAGTATCCAGTAAATTGGGCTACACCTCAAAAGAGCACCCCATATCTTCATATTACTACCGCCAGATTTTATGGTCTTTTTGCTATTTTGGGCAACAATGCAGTTCTGAACCATTCCTCAATTTAAATATTCATTCTTAAGGATCAACGAATTTCTACGTTTTTGCTCCATCGTACACACCACTTAAGTTCGATTGTAATCCTTTCAGAGGATTGGAGATCAATTTCCTGTTCATAGATCTCACAAACAGTGGTCTGGGGCTGTTATTATCCGATTGTGCGTTGTTGTCAGTGAGAGATATTTAATTTGTAACCAATTGGTTTTATTTTGAAGGTTATTGCAGCTTGCGCGAATTTAAGTCGTACTCGCAGCTGCAAAACAACAACAACCAAATATTAAGTAGTTTCTTTCGTTTTTCAAAGGAAACGAAAAGGTAAAAGAAAAGATAAAAAATATTACAGTTGCACAAAATAATTGAAATCTGCAAAAAATCGGCTTAACCTACTGACATTGACGATCAAAATCTTCCTTTAAGGAAGAAGGAATTACGAGGCTCTATTGATATCTAGGTAGACAACGCCATTTTATTTGACTAGACCAACTTCTTGCTACCATGGTAACAAATAACAATTTTACTTCAAGAAATTGAAACATTGCTTTAAAGGAAAACATGCCGAATACAATGGTGAAAAGAGATCAAGCCAAAATCAGATACCTGAAGTACAGTTAGTAATCAGTGCCCATCTGTGAATCATTGAACTGCGCCATTCAAAAAAATTTGAAAAAATTTCTGCAGCATGTGTTCCCAAATACACCAAACACAAACAATCAATCATCATCTGAATCTGTGGTCGTTGTGGCAAGGATCAAGATTGTTTTAGTCATCTTGCTACTCTAAAAAAAAGATGGGTTTATGGGTTACAATCCAGAAACAGCCTAAGAAAGTTGGAGTTGGAAAATCGGAGGGAATAATTTTTTTTCAGTTTTTTAGGATATCGGTAGAACAATTACATTCGATTACTTTGAAAAGCGGAGATAAGATAGAAAGAAGAACCAAGAAAAGAGTGTGTTATCCTTGCAGCTCAATATACTCGCATGCAAATTGTATGGATTCATTTGGAGGTTAGAATTAATGGGTCATCCGACCTATTTCCCATATTTAGCCTCCTCAGTGTTAAGTGTATGAATTTAGTTGCTGTAATTGCTTCAATACTAGGCTAAGAATATGTCAATGCTTGGAGCTGTGTGGCCTGTTTCCAAAATTTAAATTTGTGCAAAATTATTTTCGTTTAAATTGGAAAAAGTCTCGAGCATTCAGCATTCAGCGATAATGTTTCGTTTTACTTCATCTACCGCTTCAGACACTGTCCTCCTATAGGTATACGGTGTTGCAGAGGTTGCAAAGAATAGGGACGCAATAAAGTGAGTTTAGCGGAAGAACAAAACAATAGCTTCTGCTCTTTTTGGGTAAGGTACCAAATGGATCGTTGTAAAAAGTTAATTGTATTAAAAAAACAGTTTCCTTAAAAAAACATTAAAAATAATCCTATACGTACAACACGATTAACAATCTAAATTTAGCTCAAGAACGCATCGTACTGAAAATTGGGACGCACAACACGGCCGAGACTGATAACAGAGATGATCTTGTAACAAAGAAAACATTACTGTGTGTGCGTGTGTGACGACATTCCGTTCCGTTCTTTGACAAACATTCCTCGGTCGCACAGCCGCACCAGTGACAAATTTCGAAAAGTATACGCAAATAAAGCGTATTGTTGACGTTCAAGCATCAGCGCAGCTTGCCCGAAAAGTGTGTCGTCGCTTTCGTAACCCCGGAGAGTGTGTTCATTCATACTTCTCGGCCGCGAGTTATTTGTTTAGGACCACTGGATGATGTTTGCGTGGCGCGCTCTACTCAAATATCAAAAACATATTTTGTCTGTGGCGAGGATTATTTTTAATTTTGTAAACGATACGGGCGACACGTCGTAAAAGGGGGAATGCGAAATAATAATGTTAAAGCTTGATGTAATAATGTCGTGATAAGCAAACGATAATCCTCATACCTTTTGTTGAGTGTTAGGCACCGTTGGGCACGTAGCAGTAAATATGAGGATATTTTGTTTAGACGTTTATACAAAGATGGCGCTAAGAAAATTAACCTAATTATCAATAGGTATGTTTGACATATCAAACGTTTAGGTAGATTTATTTATTGTCTTATTTAAGGAATTAAGCTTAAGAAGAACTACATAGAAATCGTTGGTGTAATTGACGTTGCAAACGATTCAAAGTGATTGTTCAGACATCATTTTTCTTATCTGAATACGCAAAACTAAACAATTGAAATGTTTGGAAATCATGTAACAACTTTAAAAATTGCACCACACCACATGAACTTTCATTTTGGTTATCTCAAATCAGTCTGGATTGTTCTGATACAAGAATTTATGAAAGGTTTGGATGAGATGCACACTTTGAAGAACCATTGCTAATAAAATGTAATTCTCTATACTGTCACGATTGGCATAATTATACGTTTAACCGACTTTGATCTACTAACTTGTCGTTTTGATTTCCACATTTTCGTTTTATTTGGATATCTGCACTGTTTTTCATTCCATTAAATTATTGGAAAACCTCTACTAATGCTAGTACTTTCAATACAAATTCTGGGATTCACCAGTTACCGTCAAATTGTTATCCGCCATCAGAGTCAGACGATGAAGATTCCTTTATAGTTCTTTATAATTCTCTTGGCCCTGATGTTCATACAGATAGAGTATTTTTAAATACAGAACCAATATCAACAGAAACCATACACGCATCATTGGATAGTATTGCTGACATTATAACACAACAGACTTTGCAAGCTTCACAAGCTAGCGAAATGGAAAATTCAGCAGTTGTTGTTGATTCAGCACATATTAGTCATCAATCGACAGAGTTTAGCTCAGACGAAATACAGAAGAAAGTGGATAATTTAATTACAGAAAATTTGAATTTTGAAGTGCTTCTTGACAAAAGTTTATGACGTTTTAAAAATGCAAAAAACGAATCCGTGAACTCCATTTTATTAGGTTGCCAGTTGGCCGAAATGCCTACGATGGTTGCTGTAGCACACTCAAACCCAAAGTCTAGATTTACCATACCCAAAATTAAGCAATTTTACGAAATAATTTGAATGATTTGATAAGACTAAAGAGGTTCATTTTATCATATGATTGAAAAGTATGTGTCACATACTTTCATCATATTTTTGGTCTACTAGTAGGTACATCAACGTAGCTGATTTTAGTCAGGACACATTAAGCATGTGATGAGGATGGACGTTGGGCAACCTCCCTAAAGTTTAAATTTTCAGCCTCTGAAAATCCAGGTGTTAATAGTGTTTCAAGAGAATCTTGAAGATTAAGCGCCATATTCCTCGTTCCTCCGCCATCTCTGAATTAAAAAAGAAACGTGATTGAGGAAATATTTCTGATTTGTTTATTCTCATTTGAGCCGCAAATAAAAAAATCTGCTTTTATATTAACCAGGCTACACTTTCTTTTTGGAAGCACCAAGGGCATGCTAACCTCGCCAGAAGTAAATTTCAAGATGTCTGGTTTGTGATTCGATTATGATCCATTGTGCTCATTTGTGCGGCAAACAGAGAGTTGGGTGCTTTTATATTAATCTAGCAATCCTCTTAGCGGGACCAGGAATGTACCATGCGTGTGAATTTGAGAAAATCAGCAAGATTTTTGTTTTGCGGCCGTTCCTATTGTGAAGTAATCTTCTAAAATCTTGCCGACCCCTTGCTCCTGAAGAAGCCAAATACTTTAAAATCAAAATCTGGAGTTTATTTAATCTATTTCTATACGCTCCCCAATCATAATACAATGACAATCCGTTAGTTAGGTACAAAAAATATTTTGGCGATGCGATAGATGGCATTGAGGTGCCTAGTTTGTTACGGTCATAAGTTCAAAGTTGCAGGAATTTTGAAAAGTCAAACATCGATACCAGCTCCGATATCCGTTCTCGATCAAGAAAGTGACATCAGGATCTGTTCCCTTACTGGTCGGTTACGTAATAATAAACATTCTAGTACCCGAAAAACAGGAATGTAGGAGCTAGTATCCTTTCGCCTATTAGTCTCATCTTTGATGCAGGTTGATCAGAAATATTCTAGTAGGTATCTGTACAACTTTGATATATCTTCAGGCAAGGCAAAAAAGTCTAACTGTGATAGAAAAGAATAAATTTCTTGTTGATTTGTTTTGGGAACAGTTTTCGCAACGTTTTGATCAAATGGGATTAAATGTCGGGTCGGCTAACTGATGGACCAGATCAAAATGGGCTAGTATAGGGACGAGTAGGTTGGGCTTCTGAACATCGACGGCCAATTTGAAAAATTGATTGCAAAGCAGCAGAAATTCTTTTAAAGATTTCGAGGATGTTATGTCATTTTTTTTTTTTTGGGTTTTCATATTGTAGAAGCAAATCTCAGACTAATATGGTCAATATCAAACATTTTTATCATTTTCCAAAGATCTTTAACTACATTGTTGTGGTATACCTACAGATGGTACGGTATTAGTTTATTTTCATAAATTTTTAAATGTTTAGGAATCTGACGGTTGCACAACCTGGCTCTCCAGCAAATATACGAATATGTAAATAAAATAATTTTAGTTTTATTTAAATCCGACAACTATGTATTTTACAAAAAATAGAGACAACAATTTACGGACTGATTAATTAAAATTAAGTAAGGAAGTATCATGTCCTGAATTCTAGTTAGAAATAGCGTTTTATTTCACATCATTATCAAGTTATGCTTCATAAGACATAACGATATTCCAAGAACGTTCGGCATTCTCTACGAATCCATTTCAGCATCCTCAATAAACAATTTTTCAAAACGGTTAAGCGACACCGACTCAGTCGACGACTATAAAAAGACAACATTGTCAACATTATTATTAACACGTACCTACACTATAATCGAGTGCACTTATGCAAAGTACCTTGGGGTTTTTTTCCCGAATAACTGCACATATTTCGCATTGCAAACGATATTCAGTATGGAGATAAAAATGGGATACGACTGTATGCGTCGGTTTATATTGCTCCACTAGAGACTATAGCGCTCCCTATAGTCTAGTAAATACGTATACCTATATATAATAATATGTATATGTAAACCTCGTGGAATGATATGCACATCAATGTTCCTCGCCTAAGACACCAAGACAAGTGACTCTAATCTTCTAATAAAATGAATTAACGACGAAGACGGGTCAGGAATGACATTAAAGTCCGACGAATGCTGGCAAAAAAGAACCCTCCGTCGCTTTTAAATTAAGCCATAAAGGAGGTTTTCTCACGTCTACCGTCGTAATGTAATAAGGTCGCTATTTGGAACGAAATATAAAATTTTACTATGAGTTTTGCTTTGCATTTAGTTGGTGGTAGACGTGAAATATTGCGGAATAAATTTTGTAAATGTCGGTTTGATTGTCCAATTACATTAATATTCCCGTTAAATGTTAATAGTTATTAGGAAGTTTGCTACTAGCAATAAACACCAAAAAAATACTGAAACCTTAACCTGTTCTTGTTATCTTTTTGACATACACCTACTGTTTACTTCGGAAGGCAATTGATTGTACTTACATCAATATGTGGCACTTAATTAATTAATTCTTGCAGTTTAACAGCAAAATTAGACATGCTTGCACATTATTTGTAGCCCAGAAAATGTTTTCCAAGTCACTACTTCAAATTGGATCTAATTCTGAAGTTTGATACAATTCAAGTAAATTAAATATTAAAACTAAAAATTCATGCAAAAACTACATTTTCCAATACTTATCTCCAAATCCTCAACAGATAAATCAGGAAAATTGTCCCAAAAGTTATTCCTATAAGTACCTACTTAACTTGTATTTAGAATATATTTAATGGGCTTCAATATTTATCAAAACTTTCATTTTAATATCTACATATCTAGCCATTTATATAACCTTAATTAGATAATATTATCATCAATTTATTTCCTGAACGTCTAAAAACCAAAATCAGAACAACCAACCCAACGCAAACATATTCAGAAACATATCAACATTGACAGCTGAGCGAAAAAACTAGAATCACTCAGCCAGAAGCAGCTGAATCAAGCAGCGCTTATAGACAAAATGGCTGACGCGTCAGTGAATGTCCAATCACAGAGTAGTGCGCATGGCCAATAGCTATTTCGCGCTATTAATTTAAGGTTATTCTAGTTTGGTTTATTATTTAATTTAAAATTAACAGGAAATTGTTATCAGCTTATTCATATTGTCACAAGGAATAGCGACAAAATGGCAGTTAGGGAATAAAATCAGCGAATTAATATTATTTTTATATATAACCTACTAGATAAGTAGATAATTTAAAATAAATTCTGATATTTTGATCAAGTTAGCGGTTTTGACATTTTTGAAAATGCCGACAAAATGGCCGTCAAAATTAAAATTTTGGGATAAATGCGTAATGATCTGTTTATTTTGTAGGTAGCACATTTTTGGCCTTCCCTAATTTTTTTTTAATAAATCTAAAAAAATTCCGAAGAAAAAACTAGGTATCATTTTATTGAATTAGGTAGGAGGATGCCGACAATGATGGCGGCCAAAATTCTATGACCAAATTCTGTCTCTTTATTTCGTTTTTATTATCTATCATTATAAAGTTCCCAAAACAATTTTTTGTCAAATTTACTCAAATCAGAATTATTTAGTAGATAGGTACCTACCTACCTACTATTTTTAGACCACTCTTAATAGGTAGATCAACCCTCTTTTTGGATTTACCTACAATGTTTCAAATTAGGTAGGTAAGTAATATAAAGAAATAGAAGCCTAATTTGTAAGTTATTTTGAAATAAGCACTTAGGTATGCCAATGTCAAATTTTTCAATATTTTGTGTCCCCACTGATGTAATGCCGACAAAATGGCGGATACACCTGCTTATTATAGGTACTAAGTATTGGTAAATTTATTTATTTCGAAATTGTTTCTTTAACAAAATTGTATTTTGCAATATTTCTTTATTTTAAAGAAATCAAAAATTTGCAGTTCCATTTGTTGCAATTTTGCAAAAAATTAAAAACTTAAAATAAAACCTACCTAAGTATTTGTCGACAAAATGGCGGTTAAGACACCTGTTAGGATTGCCGTTCATATTTTAGAGATTAAAACAATTTTGGTTCCCAAAAAATAATTTGCATTCGATTAAAATCAATTTAGATAATTTTTTAGTAATTTTCTAATGTAGTTACCTATAGCGACAAAATGGCCGCCAAATTGTAATTTCAGTCAAATATCATTTTTTATAATTTTATTAATTAGTAAAATAAATATTACATTTTTTATACAGTTATTCGGATAAAAATAAATAATTTCGATGTGCTATTTTTGAGAAAATTATATTGATTTATACCTAGTTTGCCGACAAAATGGCGGCCAGAAAAATTGGTTGTAAAATATTAGCTAGAGCATAGTTATTAAAACTCAGTAATTTTTGTTAACTACATTGGTTTCGTAAAACGTCATTTATATATTTTTTTATTTTTAATTTTTTCCAATAAGAAGGAATTATTAAAAAAAATCTAAATTTAATTAGGTAGGTAGGTACCTACCTACGTAGGACAGATCTTACAATTAAAAACAATTTTATATAGTAACTATTTAGGTACCTACCTAAAATTTTTGTACCTACCTATAGCTACCCACTTTATGCATTCAAAAAATCTATTATTTAATATTTAGGAATTACCTATACTTAATACAATAATATTTTTTGAATGCAAAAATAGGTAGGTAGTACCTATAAATAGTTACTATCTAAAATTGTTTTTAATTGTAAAACTTATTTAAATAATTACATTAAGTATTTAGATAGGATGTATTAAAGACAAAAGAAAACGCTATACCTAATACCTATAGGTATCTACCTAGAGATATATGTACTTACCTACTACTGAATTACCTATGAAGGAGAATGTGTAGAACAATATGCTTTATCTTTGTAACATGCACAAAAGACAACGTCAGACAATGTAAAGAACATAATCCTAAGCGAACAGGTACCGAACGATGTATAACAAGTACTACACATTTTGTGGACACCCTTGTCAGTTATTTAGCTATCATAAGACCTGTCTGTTATGTCTACTAGGATCTGCATATCTTGCTTAACAGAAATTCTGGTAATTTCTAAGATAAAAATTATAAATAGTTAGGCAGATGTATAAGAAGATATTCTTAGTTGTATTAATTTAAAAATTTCTTCAAGGCTTGTAGGTATTTGTTTTGTATCTATAGACTTGTATCTTGCAAGTGTATGAAATGGGGTAGATAAAGTACCTATATGCAGAGAGTTACGAAAAAAATGAAAAGGTCATAATTTTAACGTTCGAAGTACCTACCTAAATCGAATTGAGGACTAGCTACGAGTTATGTATGTAGAAAATAACAAGACTAGAGCTGTAGCTTCATCCGAGGTAGAATTTTATAGCCCAAAAATTAGGCATGAAAATCTTATCTTTAGTGTACTTTCCCTCAAGTGGGCTTTGATTTATCTTTTGACGTTTATTACAAATTAATTATTGAGTTGTTAGTGGTTTGCGTAAGTTAGTAGGTAAATGAAATTGGAGCAAAGATAGGTAGGTATGCTATAAAATTTCGTTCGGTTGTGTAAACCATCAACTGAAAATTGAAATAATTAAAAATGTATATCGAGATAATAGTTTATCACGATAGAGAGTGCTTGACTGGCATAATAAGTTAAAAGATAATTGTGAATTAGTTGGAGATGAACCTCGCTCCAGTCGACCACAAACTGCGCAAACTGCCAAAAAAATTGCAGAAATTGACGACTTTTTCATACTAACAAAATGATCGTCAGATTGACGTAAAAACGAATTTTTGATATTGTTAATTTGTCTTATAGTTTCACTCAAAACATTATGCATGAAGATTGGGTTACCTAGGACTAACTACTAAATAATCTAATGTGCAATATGCAATATGAGGAACATTAGTGGTAAAATTTAAAAAAAAACGGCCGCTTAATCAAGACTTTGGTTGGAGGCTGCATTACGACAATGCTCCGGCTAACAGATCAGCGATATGCCAACTAACAATTGAAGAATTAGGGGTAGAAATTATGCTTCGCCGCCTCTATTCGCCCGACGTTGCTGCATTTGACTTCTGAAGTCAAAAAGAATTGAGAGGTCAAAGATTTAAGTCGGATTTAGAGCTCAACAATGCTGTGATGGGTTATACTAAACAGACTATCACAAAATGGTTTCTCAGAAGTTTTTAAGAAGTAGAAGCAATCCGATAAGTGCATTGAACAGAATGGACAGTACCAACCTACAACAAGGTTGACATTTAAAGTTCTAGCGTAAAATCGAGTTTACCATTTAACGTCTTTCTAAACAAAATTCAATAAAACATATTTTGTATATTTAAATCTTTATATACTTAGCAGGTTACTGATAAATAATATCTGTTATCTAATGCAGTCCTCAAAAGAATTAGCGTAAATTAATCTTTTTTTTGATTGAAAAATGAGAGGAATAGGTATACCTAAGTAGTAGGAAAGTAAATTACAGACTTAGCACAAGTATAATTTTTGTAAAAATGAAAATTGTGTGTAGAGCAATCTACCTATTGACATCTGTTCCCAAGAAAAATTGCAACCACAACATCCCTTATTACATTCTATGTCCATCATGCATCACATCCTCATCACGCCACTGACGTTATTGCTGTTCAGCCACTAAAACCTCGTTTTTACTTCGCTCGGCGTAAAATATTTATCTTACCTCAAAATACATGTTGGCCTATCACGCTATCATGTACATACGTCTACATAACTGTATTTCTCGTCAATACATACATTAAGTATAATAAAATATTCGATTACGAACTACCAAAAAAAACGTACCTATACGTGGAATTACAGAAAACCTTTATCTGTCAGATAAACTGTAGGAATAGATTTATGTAGTGATTTGCTATGAAGCACTTTATCTGATTATTCTCACAAAAGGGTACCTACAGCTCTTGTATCGAAATGGCTTAAATATAACATGATAATTCTTTTTATTAAAAAGTGTACTAGCTAAAGTCTCCCGAATGCATGTATGTAGGTACACTTAAACGTTAATCCCTCTAAATCACAAGTAATTTTGTTTGGTAAAGATAACACTTGTAAGGAGTTGCGAAGGGTGCTGGAAGATAAGGGAAATGGTTCAGTTTTGCCTATTGCAGACAGTGTCAGAGATTTGAGATTCGCATTGGATAACAGCTTCAGGTTCCAAGAACAGATTAGTAGATATATTAGAAATTCATACCTCATCATGAAAATTGTCTATCCTCACAGATCCACTTTCTCCACCCACATCAAGCTCAGACTTTGCGATTCGCTTATACTTTCGCGGTTTGTGTATTGCTCGCTTGTGTATGAGCCAGCCATCGACTCCAATACAGAATACCGAATCCAAAAGGTGCCTATCTACGCTATATTTTCGGCATTAGAAAATTTGAGCATGTATCTACTGTGTACTAAAAAGGAAACTTAACTAATCTTAAGTTGCATGTGGCATTAGGCCTTAAATTTATAAAAAAACTTGCTTGATATTGTACAACTACTTATTAACTGGTTATTACCTACTTGATATCAAGTTTTTGTTGGAATCATCCGATAGCAATTTAGAAGATCCTACAGTTATTACACTGGCGGTGATACCTACGCTGAATATGGAACAGTCATATTATTTTAAGTTAAATAATACAACTTCCCCGTTTTTATCATTCATCAATTATTTATTAATTAAAAAGCCACCAATGTTATAATTAGTGCTGCAGCTATCCGACAAAATTAAGATCCGGATATCCGGATCCAAAACTATCCGGATATCCGAATCCTTGGATCCGGATTCGCTATCCAAAACCTCAGATCCGGATCCACTATCCGAAACCTCGGATCCGGATCCGCTATCAGAAACTTCGGATCCGGATCCGCTATCAGAAACCTCGGATCCGGGTCCACTATGCAAAACCTGGAGTGAGCAAAAAGGCCCTCACTGCAAACTTTTTTTTGTTTGGAATAAACCGACTTGTGCTTCATAATTGTTACTTCATATTTCTTATTTATTTAGTAAAACCTAATATGTATTTGTGTTTCTCTTCAGACCAAATACCTTTTTTCCCGATTTTTCATTTTATTTATTTATTTAACGTACCAATAAAGTAGTTATTTTCTTCTTAAATCGTTGTACATATCGATATCTATTAGCTACTGATAATATTAATTAATAATATTGATTTGTTTTATTACTTTACAAAACAAAATGTTGGAACGTAAAACATTTTTTCTTTACTATTTTTCTACTGTTAGCGATAACTCGTGAACAAAATAATCTTATTGATACAAACCTCATAAAGAATGCAAACTTGATTTTCGATAGCAGATTTGGATGCTAGGTTTCGGATAGCAAATCCGATAGTGGATCCGGATAGCACTCAGATCCGGATATCCGGATAGTGAATTATCCGGATCCAAAATTATCCGGATCCGGATAGCAGCTCTAGTTATAATTAAATACCACTTGTCGTGAAGACACGAATTGTGCAGCAGTTTAGGATAAAGATGTTTTGCTCCTTCACCTGTGATATAAAATTAGCAAGTGCAGTCTTTGGATCTTAAAAAAGACTTGAAACAATTCTAAAACAAGCGAGAAAAGATATAAATTGCGGCTATAGTGCTGAAATTTCAATTGTACTTAGGGACAATAAAATCTGATACATATACCTTCTTTTTGCAGGTGCAGAAGATATCTTTTAATCTAACCGCAATCAATTCCCTACGCATCTCTTGTACTGGTAAGTATTTATTTATTTATCATTTATGAAACTGTACAGATCGAAAGAGTACCTCAAAATAAGAGACACGTATTTTTTTATCGGCGTATCCGCACGATTTTGGGGTACAGCCCCCTCTAACGTTTGGACGATTTTTTAATTTTGGAAAATATTTCCTAAACTATAACAGATTCAATTTTCTTCTTAACGTACTTTTGCAGCATATTGCATGGCCCTAAGGGTGGCGTCGTCCGTATTCGCAAAAAGTTAATAACGGGGGGACGGGGTACCCCATACCCCCCATTTTTTTAACATTTTTCTTTTTCTTATTCATCAAAAGAAGACCGTTTTACATAGAATACGATGTGTGATGATCTTCAAAATTAATAAACTTGTCTATTGATATAAATCAAATTAACTATAACAGATATAATTTTCTTTCCTTAACATAGTTTCCAGCATAATACATGCTCTCAAAGTAGATATCTTCACAAACAGCTAATAACCGGGGACGGGGTAGTCCTCGCTTTTACATAGAAGACGGTGACGTATAATAAATTTAGAAAATTAATAATAGTAATAATAACTCAAATTAAATATATGTTCGTGTCTATTGTCATGAATTTGATATGCACTTATCTACGCATACATGAGTTTTATTAATTATTCAGTCACTTCAGATATAATTGGAAATTTGCATTATAAATTTTACGCGATAAGGGACCGGGTAATTGATCATATTATTATATAGATAAACATAAATTCCCGAATGCATAGTAATTAACCACGAACGTTTAAGTGGTGATGTCTGCATTTAGGAAAAGACGAGTAAAAAAACGAGTATTCCAAATGAGAACATTAGAAGTTGGGGTATGGGGTACCCCGTCCCCAGTTATTAACTTTTTGCGATTACGGACGACGACGACGCCACCCTTAGGGCCATACAAAATGCTGCAAATTATGTTAAGAAGAAAATTTTATATCTGATACATGTATGTAGTTCAGGAAATATTTGCAAAAATTAGAAAATCGTCCAAACTTTGGAGGGGGCTGTACCGATACGGGGATACGTCGGGATACGCCGATAAAAAAAAATACTTGTCTCTTATTTTGAAGTACTCTTTCGATCTGTATAGTTTCATCAAAATCGGAGGGGGACACCCGCCGGTGTTCCTTTGTTAGTATCAAGACAATTTCATCAAAAAAATTGAGGGGATATTATCATTGAAACGCGTTGAAGATAACCTCACCGTTATCACCCCACAATAAACGTTAGCGCCACAGAAAAACCAAATATTTTCCTACTGTGAGATGCCCAAGCATTGAACATTCACTGATAGTATTCTTGAATAAAAGAATTTTTGTAACAACTGTAAACACCATAATAAAATCATTAGGTATTTAGTGACGAGATCTATTTCACCTCCAATTACTTCGTTAACAAGCAAAATTTGCGGACCTGGACAAATATCAATTCGCATGCCTTGCATAAACTAAATTCGACTGCATATACTATTTTTCACTGACATTTACAATAAAGGACCATCAAATATTGCAAACACTCCCACACTTAATAAAATATGTAAGAAGTAAAAGGAGTACTTCTATTGCAGCCGCGATTAATAAAATATTTCGTCCGTAGGTGCAAATTCATTCGAATAGTTTTTATATCAGCAAGTGTGAATGTTATGTGGAAATGTCGGATTACAGTAATATTAATAGGATTATTTAATATGTATGTACATATATTGAGTTGATTCATTGCATTGCCATGACCTATATACAGGCTATGTAGATTCTATTCACTATTCTTTTTTTTTCATAAGGAAATAGGTTATTAACACTGAATGGAAAACCAGCAGATGGTTCATATTAGTAGCGCATTGTACAGAAAAAAGTGTACCGCAAAAGATACAACGTGTTGTTTCCTTTCGGTATTATTAGAAATTTATCATTTCTAATGTCATAGTGAATAAGAGGAAATTGTATTTGAATAATCGTTACCTGCATTAAAAAAGATCATTTCCGGATACAAAATATGCTGATTGCGTAATACAATGTCGAATGATTATTATATCCGCATGATAATTGTTATTTTTATACAATGCAGATCAAAAGTATTGAGGTTTGTTGACTTTTGAAAGCAGGTGGTTTGAAACTCAAACGGTTTAGATGATTACTTATAAGTAGGAGACACTATGATAACAATATGCGGTAGAGTACAGAGAAGAACTTCCACAATTTTTGATGTCAGTTGTCAAACCTATACGAAACAGATGATTCCTTTAGTTTTGTCGACAGTTGTTAACACAGTAACTGATCATTTTATTCGTTTGACGACCAAATTTGACCCTAAAAAGCCGAATATATTGAAAAATAGTTTAAGCATTAATTTGGCAAACTCTTAATGAGACTTATACTATTTAAGAAGTTTATGTAAGAATATGAATTGTTTGTGTAGGTGTTGCAACGTGATCTGCTTTTGTCGTAGTGCAATAAAAAAATTGTTCTTTTGGGCCTTCCTCTACAAGTATGCTTGTTTCGTGAACTTAAAGCTATACAATTTAGTATTGAGTTAATCTTCGATCATATTGTTTCTCAGCAAATGGTGTGCAAAACATTTTGTGCTGAGGGAACTATTTCAAAGTTTTGAACACATAGAGAATCGTGATGACTTTAGTTTCTTGCCTACTTTAGTTGGTTTGTTACTTGGTTAGAGTTTGGGTACATGAAAATTAACCAATGATTTGCTTCGTGTTGTGCCAATGTGGCGACAATCCCCTTTGGACAACCCCCTTTGGACAACCGTTCATAGTTTTGCGATAAACCATAAAAGTTGCAAATTTTCCTAAAATTGAAAGATTGAACAATGTACTGGGTGTTATCTCAATTCATGCTTAATTGCTTTGCTTCAACTTTACTTTATCGCCCTGAAAACCTTCATTTTGTCTTTATGACAGATTTTTCGCCTCAGATTGATTGGTGAAACATTATCCATTAGATGCATTGAACCACTCGGTCGTTTGTCTAAACTGACTTCAATTATTCTTCATTCTTACGTCTTTCTTAAATGATCTAGAAAAAAACCTCTTCCAGAATATTATTGTCTTTTTTGTGTTTGAGGTTTCCCATCTTTACTCGTAAAGGTTTTCATTATTTTGTAACACGAAATGGGTACGTTTGAACAGTTCTACAGAATTTCTTCAAGATTTTTACTTGACTTGCTATTCACTTCTATTTTGTATTTCTTATACCTCCGTAAAACATTATTAACAAGTCCCCATTTCTCTGTAGACTGCTCATATGCTTATCCCAACATATGCAACATATGTTTTCAAAAATTCTTATTTACCAGCAATTATGTCAATGCAAGGTGTTTAGGTCAGTTCAGAATAGTGCGGGAGTAAAGCTACAAGAATAACACAGCCCAAACCATGAGCCATGCTTTTTAAAAATCTGTTCTGGTTTTCTCTTTGAAAATGTTAAATTTTTTGTTCAGGAAACAGAACACCAGTTTTGGAATTTTTTAATATAGAGAAGTTGGAACTGGCATTTCTGTCTGATGAATATTTGTTGTTTTGGTATCCATTTTGCAAACATTTGTGTGGTACTCACATCAACCTGTAATCACACTTGATATGTTCATGTAAAATATATCGATATAAATTATTTTGCTATTCACCTGTTTGGATAAACCCGCCTGTATGTTTACTGTAATTCAGCTCATAATTCCTCCGGGTAAAGGTTAATTCTTAATTTGCGCTAATATGAAAAATGACGCCCTATTACGCGGTATAACCGCACAACAGATACATACCTAAATGTCAAAACAATTTGTGAGAAATACCAACTGTAAATTACCATAGATATTAAGATTAGTGCAACCCATTACGTTTACTTACATACTGCAACGCCTATGGCCTGATCGATTACCTATACAAGAGGTTATAAATATAATGTACAAATTAACTAAATTGCTACAAATTTAATAATCACCGCCAGCACATTCAGTGGGTTGCTCGCATTCGTAGGTATGAACAGAATTGAATAACGCCAGTAGGTATGTGTGCGTCCATAACAGGTGTTTTGAGCTTTCTTACATGGAGCCACTAGGGCGTATAGTACATACATTATATACAATGGTGTTTACGGAAATATAAACGTCAAAATATTGGTAGTGGATATATGGGCAAATTTGAAGGTTATCTACGATAAATTTAGCAAGCTTTGCATGTGAATGCAAATTATATTTACACTGTTATGTTACTAGAATAATAACAATAATTTTCTGCTTGGGTGACTATCTAATGAGTTCGTAATTAAAATTTTATGTTAGCAATTTGTATTGCAGATACATCTCTTTTTAATAAATACTTTTTTAAAGTTCCAAATCCAGAATCAAACTATTAATGAAACATTTATAAAAGATTCAGACATTTATTTTAGACTGCGGAGTTGCCCAATAAATTATCTTCTCATATTTCATAAAATAGAAATTTGACGTTTATCTTTGACGCGCCATCTGCTCACAAACAGGCGAACTACGAGAGTTACAACTTATCTAAATGACCTATTGTAATAATTTTAAAGATTTGTTTCTCATGGACTGAATACCTACTAACAATTTAAATTCAATTGTTTTCTATACAATCTAAAAATAATATAATTCATTGAAACAGACTTGTTTAAAAGTAAACAACATTTAAGTTTGAAATCTCCTTTATGACAAAAAATAATCCGAGTTCAAAACAAATAAATCATCGAAAGAACAGGAAAACCGGTGAACACGATTAAAATTTTATACAGAATTTGCATTTGCATGTTACGAAAGTAGTACGTGTATCTGCATAGCGAACTCGGCACCGTCCGACTCAATTATGCACCGGAATACAATAAATCCGGCGAGAAAAAAAGCAACTATTAAATCACACGTATGACGTAATAAGATATCAGAATATGCTATACCTGAATGTGTTCATGCACGAGCGGTATTTCGCGAATTCCATTCAACACTTTCCCATGTAAATTCAACGAAAACGACAGCAAGCCACCCACAGAAATCTCCCACAACTGGATTTAATATAAATAATATGCATGGATATAAAAACACGTTCGATAATACCTTGCATTGTGCGCGCTGATATCTTAGTAAAAGTTACGCCCACGCCTGTATACATATATTGTTCGTCGTAGCATGAAAACCTGCATAAATTTGGTAAAATGCTGGTCGAAATAGTGCAGCGGATTCATTAAAATACAACAATAACTTCGAAAAGTATGTTCGTTTTGGTTAGTTATAAACGTCAAAAGTGGTATGTCAAAATTTAAATTGATGTTTACGTGTCGTATAAGACGTTTAGTACATAGAAGTTCTTTAATCTCTAAACTGTGTAATACGACTCCTAAACGAAATAATTTAAAAATCGAAAAATAAATTATTAAATTGAATAAAATTTTCCAAAAAATCAAACGCGCCATCTAGTGTATCTATCCAACAAGACTGTGTTTAGTTACGCCATCTAGCAGTCAACATACGATTTCCTAAATAGCTTCTAGTTGTTTTCGTAGTCACTTTAGTCAATGGAATAGAATTTTTCAATTTATGTCTGCAATGCAGTATTAAATTTTTTCGTAAAGAGACATTTACGCTAACTTCAGAGTATTGGCATTTGGAATTAAATTTTAAGTCCAATAACTAACTTGTAACTTACAGCGGTGGTTAAAAGTATTATGTTACTCTGTCAATTCTACTCCAATAGCGAAAAATAACTGAAACGAAGTAGGCGTAAATCGAGAGAGGAGATTTGACTCCCACTGAAAAACCGATAGCAATGTTGGGATCAAAGCCAACGCTTTCCGCACAAACAGCGTTTTTCTTACAGTTTCCGTAATTATTTTAAATCAAGTAATAAACTAAGTTTTTGGCTCTCATTGTTTTGTCAGACCAAATTAGAAAACTAAAATTTGCCCAAATTGGATTTAGTGAATTTCTAATGTCCTGTATTTCCCAAATTGGACATTGGACATAGGTGAGTCAAAAAATAGTATGCTTAGATAGTTCATTCAAAAAAATGATAAAAATCTATGAAACTTGCACACATGCCTTTGCTCTAGTTTTTGTTTACTCTACCATTGTTTTTTCGAAGCAACATTAAAAAATTAAACATCTGCTGGTCTGTATACATCTATAAACATTTGGCAAAATTTCCCAAAATTGTTGTAGGTAGTTGATTTTTTTGTCAAAAATAAAACTACATTTGAGACACCAGTGGGTCAAGTAATTTGTACGTTTTGTTGTGACGTACCAAAAAAATTGAAAAATTTTAAACAATTTGCACTCTAAGCTGCTCTCATTGCATTGCTTTCACTGTAATTTGATTAATTGGGCAAAAGCGAGGATGTAATATCTCTACTTCCAGCAGAGGCCGCTTTGTAAAGATTGTAAACTGTAACATATCTATTTTTATGAGAAGTAACTCTAAACTGCTCTATTAGCTTTAAAGGCGTCTAATCTGGTCCAACATGATAGAAAAACTTTTATGCATAATTTTGCAAATAAGATTCGTTCACTGATTCGAAGATGTCGCCTTTAATTCAGCGTCGAAGATCAGTCCAATTCATCTTTTTATATCGTTGACAGATACAGAAGATACAGGAAAGTTTGGACATATTTTGCTCAGTTTCTCTCCCATAAAGTTGAAAGGCACTGCACAGCACCTTTAGGAAAAAGTGAAAGACAGTCTCCTGAAGCTTCTAAATTATACTGTTTGGTGGCGTTGTTAATTGTTACTCTCAAGATGATAGAAATTTTGCCATGAATACAACTCAGCATTAAAAACTATACCAACATTAGCAATGGTTTAGGAATTTGACAGCTACCTTATAATAAACGTCAAAGACCAACGTGTCCGTCACACGTCTTGCGGCTTCGCAGAGATATTTTGCTAAATGCGAAAATAATAATTCCCCCAAAAGTATTAGGTTAGATTTGATTAGATAAGATTTAATTTAAGGATGCTCTTACACTGCGACCTATTGGTCTACTCTGCCCCCTTGCAGCAAACTGCAATAACTGTGATGACTTCAGAGCTAGTATTTCTCCTTAATAATAATAATAATAATAATAATAATAATATTTATTGCCATTTGCTCATTGAAGAGCATCGACATTGTCAGTGAGTATATAAATATAAATAAAAATACAAAAGTATATATATATATGCATATAACACAAAAACTAAAAATTAAAATATAAAAAAACATAGTGTATAAAAGGGCACTTTATGCAGGAGACAGACAGAAAATGCGAAATTATTTACTCAGATACTCATGCACACTGTAAAATGTGTTATCGAGCAAATAACTAACTACTGCTCTCCTAAAGGGAACGAGTGCAGATATTTTTTTAATTTCCTTCGGCAGTTTGTTAAAACATGACACAGCTTTGTAGTAAGGGCTGTTTTCAAATAGTTTTGTGTTATGCACAGGCACGCTCAAATCATGCCGCGACCTAGTACACATGCTATCATAATTATCACTATTTCTAATAAAGCCATGCTCATTCTTTTTGAAATATATTAACAATTCATATATATATATAGACGGTAAGGTCAATATACCAAGTTCTCTAAAAATATTGCGACACGACTCCCTCGAGCCTATGCGAACCATACATCTCAATATGCGTTTCTGGCTAATGAACAGCTGGTAAGCATACGAAGAGCAGCCCCAGAAAATGACACAGTAACGCAGTCGGGCCTCAACATAGGCGTAATAAAACAATTTTAGGACACCTATATCGCAGCAGTGTCTAAGATTGGCAACCGCATATACCGCAGAGCTCAACTTAATGTTCAAACTGGAGCAGTGTTCTTCCCACCTCAGATCACAGTCGACCAGAATCCCAAGAAATTTACAATAAGAATTCTGAGGTAATGACTTACCATTGCATGTAATATAGGGGCTAACGGGATTGCGAGAATGACCAGCTTTAAAATATAGCACCTGCGTCTTATTTGCATTTAAGGTTAATCCCTGATCCGCGCACCAGGTCATCATTTCTTTAATTGCAACGTTAGCGGTATTTACAATTTGTTCAAGTGATCCCACTATAATACAGCTAGTATCATCAGCATACTGCGACAGCAAACAATTGCTAAGGCGGAAACAAAGATCGTTGACGTATACATTACATAGAATTGGCCCCAGAATAGAGCCCTGCGGCACACCATGTCTTACTCGCCAACACCCAGAATAAAAAGACCGTTCAGTACAATCCCTAACGCCCGCAATGCAAACCACCGATTTTCGGTCCGACAAAAATGATCTAATCAGATCTTGTGCAATACCGCGCACCCCCAACCTTGACAATTTTTCAAGCAGAATATTATGGTCTAGGGTATCAAATGCCTTGCTCAAGTCGAAGAAGAGTCCCACTACGTTCTTTCTCCGATCTAAACCACTGTACACGGCATTCAAGGCGTTGTAAATTGCGTTACATGTTGACTTACCGGCAACAAATCCAAACTGACTATCACTTAACAACTTGTATTGAGAGAGATAAGATGTTAATCTAATATTAATTACCTTCTCGAAAATTTTTGTGATTGCACAAGGCAAGGATATGGGACGATAATTATCCAGAACATCAACAGCACCCCCCTTATGTATAGGTACAACTTTAGATGTTTTCAGTTCATTTGGAAAGTTTCCGCTTTCCATACTTCGGTTTATCAAGTGAACCAATGGCTGTAGTACATTGCAAGCCACATACTTAAGGAGAAAGCAGGGCATATCATCAATCCCAGCAGAACTCTTAACAGATATTTCTTGAATAACTCTCATTACCTCATACTCATCAGTGGGAAAAAGGTATATGTTGGAATTAACCATCTCAGACCTGAGAACCGGATCGGCTATTTTTGCAAGTGGTTTGTTAAAGTGTTCTCCAAACAAGTTGACCACCTCTTCAGGAACACCTATGAGATTACCATTATCATCATGTACAGAAATATGTCTAGATTCATGACTGGATTTGCTAGTGCTCCGTATTACTGACCAAGACGCTTTCGACCTGTTATTAGAGTTTACAATTAGATTATTATAGAATTGTTTTTTAGTTGTTTCAATTGTTTTTGTATAGTGATCCTTTTTTAATTTATACAAGTTTAATATACCTTTGTCACTGGTGTTCTTACACAAAGTAGATAATTCACGAAGTTCTGTTGCCATTTGTCTAAGCTCGTTATTATACCATGGCGACGAACTACTTTGCCTTACAGGACGTTTCATAAGTGGGAAGCACAAATTAAAGTGATATAAAAGTACATCGTAAAAACTTTCGAATTGGGTATTAAAATCACGGTCATCAAATACGCCGTGCCAAGATTCAGAATTCAATGCACTTTGAAACCGCGCAATATTTTCCTCAGAGAAGCTACGGCGGTAGTAAAATTTTTTCACATCTGCTTGAGGCAAGGATTCCATATGCAAGCATTGATATTTATGATCTGAAACGTGGGAGAAACCCACTGAACATGAATAAGTGCTAGGAAGTTCCTCAGCGAAGATGTTATCTATTAAGGTGCTAGACGACGCCGTCGTCTATGATGTCTTTGCCGCGGTAGCAAGCACGGGTTTCTTGCGGTACAGTTTGTGGTCAAGTGTACTTGACTTTCATCTTCTGCCCAGCAGAACCTACTATCGCTATTTTCTTGCAAACCTATCCTTGCCATGTGTTTTCCAAGATGATAGTGCCCTGTCAGAAATCCTCTAGAGAACAGGTAGTCTGTTTCTGCTTAGTTCCAACGTGACTTTTGCTCTTTAGTTGTTGAAATTTTCAATGAATACCTTGGAAAGTCTCAAATCAGGAAGATTCTCACAGATGGATGCCCTGAGCTGCCACTTTCTGTCTCTGACTTCAGGCTAAGTCGCCAAATCTAAATCCTGTAGATTTTTACTTCTGGTGGTATTTAACGCAACAATTAGAGCAAATGCAGAATAAATCAAATGAACCAAATCTCAAGTTTTGATTTGTTATCAACTGAAAGACACAAAATTATTAGATTTAAAATAAATATAAAAAAGCAATAACACCTAGATATCTAAAATTACATTTAAAGTTTAATGTAATGTAATGTAATCATTTTACAGTTATTATTATAATACGAAAAAAGCATACATAGAAGAATGTTAAGCGGAAATTTTAACATTCATAACGCAAAATTTGCTTTTCTATGCATTTAAATTAATATTAACTAAAGTTCCTGCGAATTTCACGTTGGTTGATTTGAAATACTACCACTGGAGGACGCAACTTCCACGTACTGCGGCATATTTATTTATTTAGCCCATATAACTTTGTACAACACTTTGGTTCACTCTCTTCAACTGTATTTGTACAGTAGGACGCAAAAGCGTCGTCTGCATTAAGAAACTCTGGGAACCCGCCCGAAACTTCTCTTTTGATAACTTTCGGCGAGCGGACGGTTCACGTGCAATACATAAATGTCGGAAAGTTAGCAATATTGCAGCATTTCCGCTTCTCAAATAAGACCACACCCATTGTTTGCTAAGAATTAAACGACAAGCGTTTGGCTGGCCGAGATGCTTTTAGACCGGAAGCACTGTAGGATAGGATTTCTAAGAAGTGAGACATGTACGAATGCGTGTGGATGGGTTCATCATTACGAGATACATTACCGATAACGGAAGTGTGGATATTCGTTTGCTTTTATGTTTGACAAAGATGAAGTAGTGGTAACAATACTTTATGGATGTTGAAAAATCGCTTTAAAACATTTATTTATAGCCATTTAACGCAATGATATAACGAATATGTTCTATTTTTAACATAAATATAAATAATGTATTATGTGCATGAACTAACAATACATAAATGCAAGACAATGCTTTTTGACTTGCTGCAAAATATACAGTTCACTACTAAGTTTTACCTTTTTGTCAGCTGGTGAATTATTTTTAAACACCTGAGATGATACTGGTAACGGCACTACATTAAAGCCTTGTTCTGTTGATGCCTAGAAGGTTGAATGCAGTTATTAATGCAGCCACCATCTGTTTTAAAGAACAATAAAAATAATGGTATGGACTCTTATGTTCTTAGATTTTATTTTCATTATATGGGTTGGAAGTATTCCTTTTAATAAACTAATTAACTGACAACCATTAATTTATAATAGACATAAAGTGTCTCTATAATACAGAAGCTATTATACCACCACACCAAAAAAATGTGAGTTGGACAACAACCAAAAATTTGACAGTTCTCTGCATGTGATCAAAACTACAACTACACAATGGCTACCATTTTGTTGTTCGTCGTCTATCTCTCCATTGATTCAGAAATACAAAATATAAGTATATCTTGATATTAGTCACATAATACACGCATTCCGTGTCCATCTTGCTGTATAGTACCAGCATTAGGGTATCGTGCGACTAAAGCTGGGAATCAAATGGTCTTGTAAAAATGTTATGTACAAATGTTACATGAGGTAATGCATGCTATATTCAATGCGACCAATGAGATCTATTATGAACACGTTTAATCTTTTGGTGCCACTTAATCTTCTAACTTTTGAAGAAATTTAAGATCTCTTTGGGGCCTATGGCTTTGATATTGGCTGGT
>SMLS01062688.1:0-13707 GCA_004785975.1 Popillia japonica | reverse complement strand
TTCGATCAGTTAGTACATTCATGGAGTGGAAGGGCGAAACACTCAACGAAGGACTTACAAGAGTTGGTCGAACTTGTCATGTTACTGAAAAAAGCTATCGAATACCAAGGCAGAGTTGTAGAGGTATTCATCTTAATTCCTCCAAATTGATGAAGATTTTCATTGATTTAATTTTAGATTCAAGGCGGTTTAGCCGATATCTTATCGAAATATGCTTTCATCTTAGCGTCGCAAGGAAATCTGCAAACCGCTCTTAATTATTTAGGAAATTCAACCAGCGATAAAGTCGTAGAATTACGAAATCGATTATTTGTTTGCCTCGGACAGGAACCGGCTTACACTCAGAAACGCCCATCGATTGCCTCAGGTTATCCGCCAATTAGCCCGAAAGCAACATACCCAGCAAATCCCGCCTATAATCATTTCAATACGAATCCTATCGCTAACGTATTCGGAGGTGGTCCCCCAACACCCACCTGGCAGGCGCCTCCAACTAGAACATTTTCACCGGCACCCCCTCCTCAGCCTGCAAGACCGCCTAGCGCTGGTTCCACAACACAAAGTAAGTTTGTAAGAAGATTTTAATCAATTTAGTAATTATATCATTCTGTAGGTGGTGGTAGTGGACTCCATTCACGAGCGAAATACGTATTGGATCCATCCGTCCAATCGAACACCAACATGTCTAGCATGAACATGAATCAAAATCCAGTGATGCCAGCAATTCCTACTCAATCAGCTTTCCAAACGAACGCGTTAAATAATTACAACTCCAACCCTTATAAACCACCTATTCCGAACGCGCTCAATCAGACGACACTCCCGCCAAGCCCCGCGTACGAAGCTATCGGTAGCTACGGACAGATCCCGCAACAAAATCGGTTCATGACGACGAAACCGAATCCGGCGTTCGCGCCACAACCCGTAAACCAATTCGTTCCTTCTTCGATTCCCGCTAATGTACCGCCGGCGGCGCCGCCTACCTTTACTCCGGGCGTTCCTGCTGCAACCGTTGCGGAAAATCCTTATGGTAACCCGCCACCGATGAAAACTGATTTGGGAGGTAGTACGCCCGGATGGAATGATCCGCCAGCGTTTACTAAATCTGTGAAAGCGCAGGTAGGTAGAGGTTACGAGGTATAATTATAATGCGGAGAACGAGGTGGCTGTTAGTTTTATTGAAGCACAACATTGTAATTATTATTTATTTCAGTCAAAATATGAATTTAAAGCAGAACTTTTTTTCTTCTGGTGTTAATGTTCCTATAAGGATCGAACCAGAATGTTGGTTTAAGAAATTACAAAAAAAAAATGCGTTACTGTTCAGTTGGCGGTGTTTTTTTGGCTATAAACTGTCATATTTGTTTTGTAGTCGCTGCTTCCAGCCCCTCCAACGCACTGAAATTTTGCCGACCTGCAAAAATTGCGTCATTCCAGGGGCGATGGCTTTTTCGACTTTGCGCATGCGTTCAACTTGGTGTAACAAGACGGGCTATTGTTTAAGCTTGGCAGTTTTGGTATCTGTTCAAACACATCTCCCTCATCAAGTCGTACAGTTCAGGTTCAGAGGTCGCTATTTGACTCGGATTTCTCCCAAGATTAGCCATATATTCAGACGATATTACTATCAAGAAATGACGCTCTGGTCTGCAGGAGATTGCAACGCTTTGTTGACCAATTATGCGAATGGGTTCGTAAATGAATCCGTCACTCCAGAAAAGATCACCCTTTTTCCTGGAACAGAGCCTGACCTCACAGAAGCTCCCAAAATACTGAAGAGGTGGGGTTTGATTCATTTTTTTATGTTCAAAGAACTCCGAGAGATTTTTATCTTAACCTGGGCCAGCGCCGCAAAAGCGCAAATAAAGAGGCTCAACGTCTTTCAGCACAGGACGCTACGCATTACTTTCGTTGTAGCCTGATTTGTGAATACAATTGAATTGCATTGAGATCTCGTTATGTCACTTATGGCCCTGTACGATCATACTATGGCATTGACCGGGAAAGAGTTGCCCGATCAGAAAATCTTACGACTATAACGGAGCTGTACTTCGATAGACCACCGCTTCGCATCGCAACGATACCCAAACTGGGGGCATGCCCTTGGTATCCGTCATCAGTCAATCACAGATCATAAACTATGAAAATTATATAGACCTCACGTCCTCATTCGAGCAAATAGCCTAGCAGCTCGTAATGCTATCCTCCGATATAGTTTCTGATAAGTCCGACGTAGGTTCCAAACATCTAGAATCGGTTCTGGACAATGTATTTGGGGATATATAGTTTTGATCTAGTTTTAGCAATATGTATGAGGCAATTTCTATATATTAACGAATAGGCAACTTTATAGTAAGAACATAGTTTTTGATATGTCCGACGCAGTTTCTAAATCTCAAGAAGTAAGCTGGTTTATAGCTCCGACGTATGTTCCGCAGAAATTCAGCATAGTCTGTGAATATATGCCAACACCGGCGCAGTTTTAGTAGTTCCGATATTATTGTCACAGTTCTGACGCAGTTCTATAACTCTAACATAGTTTCTATCGCTCTGACGTAATTGCTATAGCTCTCAGCTAGTTTCTATTGCATTAACGTAGTTCTAACGTAGTTTCTATAGCTCTAACGCAATTTTTGGAGATCTAATTTCTGTAGCTTCGATGTAGGTGTAATAGCTCCGATTTAGTTTCAATAACTACTACATATTTATTTTAATAGCTTGACTTTAGTTGCACTAGCTCTGATGCAGTTTCTACAGCTTTGATGTAACTTCTATAGATCTGATGCAATGTCTATGGCTCTAACCCAATTTTTGGAGATCTAATTTCTGTAGTTTCGATTGGGTTTAATAGCTCCGATTTAGTTTCAATAACTACTACGTATTTTAATAGCGTGACTGTAGTTGCACTAGCTCTAATGTAGTTTCTACAGCTTTGGTGCAATTTCCATAGATCTGATTTAGTTTCAATAACTACAATGTATTTTAATAGCTTGCCTGTAGTTGCACTAGCTCTGATGTAGTGTCTACAGCTTTGGTGCAATTTCGATAGATCTAATACAATGTCTATAGCTCTAACGCAATTTCTAGAAATCTAATTTCTATAGCTTTGATGTAGGTTTTACTAGTTCCGATGTTGTTTCAATAACTCTCATGTATTTTAATAGCTCGGCTATAGTTGCACTAGCTTTGATGCAGTTTATACAGCTTTGATGCAATTTCTATTGATCTGATGCAATGTCTTTATAGCTCTAACGCAATTTTTGGAAATCTAATTTCCTTAGCTTCGATTGGGTTTAATAGCTCCGATTTAGTTTCAATAACTACAATGTATTTTAATAGCTTGACTGTAGTTGCACTAGCTCTGATGCAGTTTCTACATTTGGTGCAATTTCAATAGATCTGATACATTGTCTATAGCTCTATCGCAATTTCTAGAGATCTAATTTCTGTAGTTTCGATGTAGGTTTAATAGTTCGGATGTAGTTTCAATAACTCATATATTTTAATAGCTCGGCTATAGTTGCACTAGTTCCGATGCAGTTGAAGCGATTTCTATAGATCTGCTAGATTACAGCTTTAACGTAATTTCTGTAGCTCCGATGCAGTTCCACTAGCTCTGACGTCGTCTCTGTAGCTCCGACGTAGTTTCTACAGCTCTGACGTAGTTTCTATAACTCTGACGTAGTTCCTCTAGTTCTAAGGTTGTTTCTATAGCTCTGATACAATTTCTGTAGGTTAGCTACACTTTTTGTAGCCCTAATACAATTTCTGTGAATCTGATGCAAATTCTGTAGATTTGGTGCGATGTCTATAGCTTTGAAGGAATTTTTGTAGCTCCGATATAGTTTTTACAGCTTCGAACTAATTTTCATTTGAACTTTTCCTGTTGTAACGTCATTTTTAGTCATATTCATAGACGTAAAGATGCAAAAACATGTAATTTAATTGAAAAATTGTGCTTTACAAATTTCAGATTAAAATTGCCACCTATGAAATTCAACTTTTGAAATACTAATATATCTACATACATATATGTACCTACATACGTAGGTGCATCTTCTTAATATCGCCTGTACTTCTTACATGCACATTTTATATTTATTAATTATTGAACAGGTAGAAATGTCTGCTCAACATGCAGGTTTACGATTATGGAAGCATCGTTTGAGAGAGGTAGATTTTTTTGAGTGATTTTTGCTTTGCTAAACATTGCGAGTTAAATCTCCTATCACATACGACTGATGCGTACGATTTATACACGAAAATCCTTGAAATTTGTACAAACTCTTTAATTTGAGTGCGCTTTTTCGCATTTTTAATCAAAATTTTCGGCATTATATAGAATTAATTCTAATACATCTAAATAATCTAAATCTTAATATTACAGCCTAAATCCGAAGTAGCATCACAAGATCCGATAACTCACCCAATCTACGGCGCCGCTCCTGTACCAATCACCACCCCGAATAGCATGTACGGTAATCCAGGTGGTATCCCTAATCAACCAGCAATGTACGGCCAACCGTTAAATCAAAATAATTTCGGCAATTACCAACCTACGATGCCACCTCCGGGAGATATGTATAATCCAGCAGCTTTTAATACTCAAGCTATAAATCCGAATGCGTTCGCGACGAATGCTGTTAATAGTAATCTGAATCACCAACAGAATGTTATGGGAACTGTTGAGAGGCCGCAACCTATCCAGAAAGCGCCGATACCCGAGGAGCACATTCATATGCAAACTGTTTTTGACGAGTTGAGGAGTAGGTGTAGTGGGGCGGCAAATAATCCGGTAAATTTATTCTAATTTAGTTTGAGTCATATTAAACGATTATTTGTAAAATTTTAGCAAATGAAACGGAAATTGGATGACGTATCGAGAAAATTAGAAAATTTATACGATTTATTGAGGGAGCGAAAGGTACGTTTTTATTTTTATTACTTCGTTTTTGTAATCACTAAAAGTACTCGTTACTATTTCAGCTAACTCCGAACACTTTAACCTCGTTGCACCAGATGTGTCAAATGCTGCAAAACGGCGATTACGCCAGTATTCAAAGGCTGCAAACCGAACTAGCGGAGAGTCCCGATTTTGCTCAAATCGCCAGTTTTATGCCCGGAATAAAAGTGCTCCTACAATGCGCGCAACAGCTGCAAGTGTATCTAAGATAAATTCCCGAACTTATCATTATTATTGTAGAGTACACGTTCAAGTTATAATTTTTTTTGATTGTATTAGTTTGTCGTTGTGTTCAAGCTGAAGTCGGTCATGCAGACTAATGTAAAATAAAAATTAAAGGAAATTGAGGAAATCCGGTGAGATTTTCCGGGAAATCGTATTAACGGTAATTGGTACCTACCCTTCGTTCAAATATTTTGTTATGCCTTGAGTGAATATATAAATATTATACATATATATATTATACATAGATTATTTTTATATAACGTAAGAATTTAGTGCTTTTATAATAATAATAATATGTATATTAAGTTCTATATTGATTGATTTATATATAATTGTAAGTGAATTTTAATAAAAATTTATAGTTGACGCAGTTTTATTTAGCAACATACAGCAACCGCTGGATTTCATTCTGGACGGCTGAAAATGGGAGGGACTTCAACTGTAAGCGTACATGCGTTATAAAACTAGAGTTTCGCACCTTTGTTAAGGACAGAATGAAGTGTATTGGACGCTTCACTTGGAGGGAATTACGCATGTCCAGCTGCTTAACAGTGGTGGGTGCTTTGTTAACTCAGAAATCACATTTTCATCCTTCTTTTATTCATATAAAAAGGATTATCACATTTAAAGTTAGCTCTTTTTATACAAAGAATAAGCACTTTTAACCAAATTCGTGAGAAGTATATGTAATTGGATTGTAAAAAAAATTGACCATTCAAGATGCCTTCATGCTTCATAAGGGCACTAAAAGAACCCCCTTTACCATAAAGTTTAAGTTTGGTAACCCTCTACCCAAAAATTGATGAATCTGTCATTTTTATATGAATTAGATTTTAGCCATCTTGCATATGGAACAGGCAATGTGCTCTCTCTAGCCCAACTATAATACAATTCGAAGATGTAAGTGCACGTCATGAATAACAAAGTGCTCGTGAATGGGAAATCCTAGGATACGATAAATGACAGAAGGTTACATGGCAGCACTGCACTCCCGTACCAACATAAAATCGCGTTCGCAGTTCAATTGAACTGCGAACGCGATTTGAAATTGAAGACCCTTAAGGGTCTTCAATTTCTCTAAGGTTGGACAAGTGGTCCTATTTACTCTTCTAAACTCAAAAGGAAGAGGTCGCTCTGACCGCAGACTCTGACTGCAAACTCAAGATCGCGGTGAATCTGTGCGTTACTCAAGAACCAGTGTGCCGCAACTATCACGCTTAGCACCCTGTTCTGTAAGACATTGAGCCTCTTTGCTTGCGATACACTGGCGTTGGACCAGGTTCGCGCACCATACGTTAGAATAGGTCGGAGAAATACCTTATAGATCATGAGTTTGATCTTCAGACTCAGAGTACTTTTCCAGCACAACAGAGAAGCCAGAGGCTGAACGTCAGCTGCAGCACAGCTCCCAGCGTTCGCAGTTATGAATGCACATCTTTGTAAATTGTAAATCGAGTATAGTAGCGTTATGGCTAAGAAAACAGACGTCTTAAGAAAACAACTTCACATGTGTTGTCATCTCTTGGGCACTAACCGAACTAATTCTGGAAAGTTAAAGAAAAGGTGGGAATTTTAAGAAGTCTTAAATGTTAATTAAAAATTGTGTCAAAAAATGTCTTTATTCACATATGTAGGTACATATTTCAATAGAATGCAATTCTATATTTTTTATTTTGTATACATAATCGCCAAATTGCGTATAATAATATGCATAAAAGCTTACATTAGGAAATTTTCATTACTTATTCAATGTTGCTTTCCTGATTTCTTTCTACGATTGAGAACACTGCAGTTTTTTTTTTTCAATTGTACTATAACCAAATTTGGACGTACTGTAGCGCTGTTGTCAATCATAGGAAGAAATCAGGGCTATCTCTAATCAGGAAAGTTTTCGAAGGCATGGTACATCCCAAATTGGAAATTGTGACAGCGAGTGCCAATATGACAGAAAACTAATATCAGCAGCTCATTACTCGACTCGACACGTGTCGAAGTCCTCGTGGCCCTCGTCTCGACAAGCAATTCGATATTGAGAGTACAGCGATTCTCATTGCTTATCGAATACGACCATTCGTAGCACTATGGTGGTATAGTTGTTTTGCGTAGTCTTTAGTGGTCTTTAGTAACTTTCTTGTTGGCACCGTTGTAGTACGAGTAATAAACTAACTTGCTCAACGTTACTTTACATGCTACTACTTTTTGTATTACATCTGTGCACAAGTGGTTGCATACATTATTTGCGGACAAAATTCTGACTTAAAAGCAAAATGTTGACAAATTTTTCATTCAAACACGAACTAATTTGACGTTTAAATGTCAAATACAGACAAACTGAAATATACCGTCTAATTTGACGTTTAAATGTCAAACAATATACAGCGGGGATAAGTTTGTCGTTTTGCGAATGACTTCGACGTGTTTGACGTGACATGTGGACCAATTCGGGAGAACAAGCTTAAAAGACGGACAAAATTCTGATTTAAAAGCAAAATATTGACAAAATTTTGATTTAAACGTCAAACGAAAGCTAGTTTGACTTGCCTAGGAAACTAGCCTCCGTTTGACGTTTAAATGTCAACTACAGATAAATTTGACGTTTAGTTGTCAAACACTGAAATTTGATGGTTAAACGTAAAGTACATATACCTACCATTAAATTTGACGTTTAAATGCCAACCGTGGAGAAGCTTAAAATTTAACGCAAAACACGGATATGTTTATCGTTTCAAACGTCGTATGGTAACATTTTTGATGATTAGCCGTAAAATGTGGGTAGATTTATCGTTTCAGCAATAAATAGGGACAAGTTTAATAGCCGAAACGTGAAATATGACACAAAATTTGGTGAGCCAGCATCAAACTTGACATTTAGATATCAAATAGAGACAAATTTGAGGTTTAAAAGTTAGCTATAACGAAACATTTGACGTTTAAATGTCAAACGTGTAGAATTTTGACGTTTCAATACAACAGAAAGTCAAATTTCTATTATCTAGTCTATAATAGTGTAAAAGCTATTTGCATAACTTCAAATCGCAGTGTTACCAATCTGTATACAACAAAAGGAATGCTACACAAACAACTCAATCTTATTTATCAACTTTTTATCTTATTTATTAAGATTAATCTTATTATTTTCAACATCATTACTTCCTTTTTTATTGTGAAGCAACGCTTGAATTTCAGCAAACGATTTACGTTTAGTTTCGGGCAACATAATAATAACAAATATTGTCCCTAAGACGCATATCGAACCGAAGAACCAGAAACTTGAATACATCCCCCAACTGTTTGATAAGGGTTTGAAAAATTTTGCCGTCAAAAAAGTTAAAATCGCAGCGTAGAAAGTTATAGTTGATACAGCGATTCCTTTGATATTAGTTGGAAGTAATTCGCCCAAAAGTACGTAAGGTAAAGGGATAACTCCTAACGGATTCATGAATAGGAAAAGCGTTAAGGAGACGGTTGGTAGCCATGCGACTGAAGAGAGATCAGCTTCCAAAACGTCTTGAAAGTAGAAGAATGTTCCTTCCGTAAATAAAGCGATTGCTGAGCCGACCGCTGAGATAATCACTAACGGTTTGCGACCTAATTTATCGACTAAGAATCCTGACGTTAAAGCTGTAAGATTAGAATTTTAATTTTTATTTGAATTTTTTTTTTTTGAGGGCAGAATTATACCTGCTGGTAATTGAATAGCGCCAAACATTATGCTGGACACCTCTTCCGATATACTGCTGTCGGTTAATCCGATTATAGTTTGCATATAAGCGCTGATCGCAGATTCCCCACTGAGTTGATGCAGAGTTTTCACGCCTAAAAACGTTTTAAACATAATGTTGGCAATACACTTTTTACCCAAATTCTCTTACCGAATAGGATTATCATCGGTTTCCTATAAATAGGATTCGATACGAATTCCCAAAAAGTACCTTTATTCTTCATATCCTCCTCTATACAAGATTTAATTTCATTTAAACGATTCGCTATAAATTTATCATCTGCAGTTTTACGCGAAAGTGTTCGTAAAGTTTGTTCAGCCTCTGTGATCCTATTATTCTTTACCAAATAAAACGGCGATTCCGGCATGAAGGAGAAGGTGAGAAGAAATAAAGTAGGCAGTATTGCTCCTACTAAACTTAAAAATTGATACGAAACGTACGGGCCAACGCACAGCATCAATAATGATCCAGAGACTTTCAAGACTATTGTAACTGTGCTCAATTTCCCTCTGATATCGTTCTCGGAAACTTCAGCCACGTATATCATGCTGCACTAGAATGATCTGAGTAATAATAATCTGGGCATAATTGCCAAAAATGTTACATACGACGGCGAGGGCTCCAACAGCAAGTCCTGCCAAGAATCGGGCTGCGTATAAGATCCAAATGGATTTGCCGAATGCTAGCATGAACCATGGTAGCAAGAGTAAAACTCCTCCGGCTAGCATGCTATATTTACGACCGATCCTTTCGATGAAGTAACCTCCTAGAAATGCTGAAGGGATCATCGCTAATCTGAACAAGGACACGATCCATGAGCCTTCTTCCTAGAAAAGAAAAAAAGATGTAAGTGTATATTCTGGTATAGCAGCATTCCTGAAAACCTTCATCCTTTGTAAGAGAGACGAAAATATACCTCTGGAAAAAGCTCAAACCACACAAGAGTAAGCAATTAATCAGCAAGTTTTTCGGAGTGTTATCTTAATTGTAGAAGCTGCAAATCCCAAATTAGAACCCTTTCCCAACGAAGAGCTTATACTGATTTCAACAGAATTGTACCAGATTCGATTAAGCAAATCGCAGATGCTACTCCAAAATATACTCATGAGGTTTTGACCAGTTTACTAAGATCTTAGGAATTCCCCAAGTATTGGGTCAAATTTAGGAACGGTATTGGCATTGAGGACATCGTTTTCTCGCAGTATTTTATGCAGAGAACACCCAGATCAATACAGATTTGTAATGGGCAGGATGGCAGTAGAGTTTGGGAAAACCTAGAGATGTCATAATTAGAGTTACGTATCTTCAAAATAAAAAAAATATGTTGAGAAAGGATGGAAATTTCTTATAACACCGCATATTTAGTCAGCGTAGGCTTTGTAATTGATTCGGCATTGGTGGACTGGTTAAATCCTAGAGAGGGTCTAAGAAGAGCATGAGTATGAATGGAAGATGATAGATTCAAACTGGTGTCGATTAAAATTGAGGCAATTATCCGCAGAGGTAGAAGCAAGCGAGATTTTATCTTCAACAATTCTACTCCTGTATGGCCAAGCAGTAAAAATAGCAGCAATTGCTAAAAAGAGGAGGTAAAAACATTCTTCTGCCTTCAAGACAAAGAAGGATTGAAATAGACTCTCTAAGGTGCTGGAAGACCAGATGGGAAGCCCAAAAAGGAATGGGTAGCCTTGATAAGGAAGTTAATACCAAATATTGGTTAGTGGATGGATTACAACCGCCAATGCATGTATTACCACCAGATAAAGGCAATGAGTGGATAAGAGGTCTTCGGAAATCTTGCAAAATGCTTTGATAAGAAGATCATGTATGTATTGGCTATTATTAGAGCACCTAATCAAGAAAATAATTACTGGAAAATAAATTTACAATGATTTAGACTTCTTCTACATGGCATACGAACAGTTTTTATACCAAACGATGATCACTATGTGAGGGCACGCTAGGATTAGAAGAAGGATTTGGAATTTGATGCAGTAGATAATTTAGACATCTTTACTAATATGTCACTAAATTTATTATTATTATTGGGAGGCTTTGAATTGTCTCTGAATCTGTGCTTAGGACAATATTTTCATCTTCAAATCTGAAAGGATAGCCTGGTTAAATATCTGCAGAATGTCTAGAGGATGCATCTGGTGAATTCAATTCTACTCCTGTATGGCCAAGCAGCAAAAATAGCAGCAATTACTAAAAAGAAGAGATAGAAACATTCTTCTGCCTTCAAGATAAAGAAAGATTGAAAGAAGATTCTCTAAGGTGCTGGATGACCAGATGGAGAACCCCAAAATGAATGGGTAGCCTTATTAAGGAGGTTAATATTAAATATTGGTTAGTGGATCGATTGCAACCACCAATGCAACTGTGCTTTCAGATCCATCTGAAAACTAATCATCAACCAGATGAGCTGCTTTTGAAACAGGTTGTTAACCAGCTATAGTAATTTTTGAAACAATCTAAGTTCTCTTTAAGGCAAACTAAGCTGCCTTCAAAAGAACAAACCACCTTCAAAATTAGCTCTCAACACTTGAGAACGCCCTAACGAAAGCTGATATAATAATTGTGGTCGTATAACTATTGCCTGTAGGGATATAGATCTAAGTGCTTTCTGGTTACTTTCATCATAAAATCTCGATACCATATTAAGCTTTACACCAGTAGTTCTGCTGTCTAACTACTCTTTAGTCGTCTCAGAATTAAGGACTTCTTCTCATCGAGTATTTTCGAGATTTTGCAATTACTGCTACTTTGAAGAAAAACTCAGAATTAAGCTATGTTAAAAGCCTGCTCAAAATCGGATCTTAGGATTTTTTATTAACTCATCTTCTACATGGCATAGGAACAGTTTTTGTACCAGACGATGATCACTGTGTGAGGGCACGCTAGGATCAGAAGAAGGATTTGGAATTTGATGGCTATCCAGCAGATAATTTAGAAATCTTTGCTAATATGTCACTAAATTTATTATTATTATTGACAGGTTTTGATTTGTCTCTGAATCTGTGCTTAGAACAAAATTTTCATCTTCAAATCTGAAAGGATATCCTGGCTAAATATCTGGTGAATTGTAAATGAGTCTGGTGATACGAATGCTAAAACAATTACTTACATCAGTTATAGGCCTTCCAATGGGAGATTCATCAGATTGCAGTGCTAGCAAAGCTGGAGATGGCCAATATGAATACGTTGATACAGCAGCCGCAGAAATGGTGGCTGAAAAGTTATTGTTTAGCCAAGTTAATTTCAACAAATATAATATTAAACACACCGGTTATGGCGCAAATATATTGCATGTAGCGTTTATTATCCAAGTTGTAAATCATGTTTTTAACTTTTTTTTAGCACAGCACCATGAAAATTTTGACCAACTCGCTTGGCTTCACAGTCCACTACAAACTGAATATTTTCCCCCACAGATAATGAATTAGTGGCACTTATTATATATATTAAAAAATAATAAGATTGATTGATGGATTAGCTGACGAAATATGGCTTGGGATGAAAGTGCAAACTCAGACTTAAAAATTAATTTCTCAAATAGGGTGGGTAACTTACGTCTAGTCTACTTCCTTTTAAAAATATTTTGCAGACGTAAATACATAAATGTGCTAAGTAATTCTCGATTGAGTTTGATGTAGTTAGCAATTACTTATTGAGGAAAAAAATATAAATAAAAATTGAAAATAAAATAGGAAAATTATTATTAGCACTTATTGAAATATCTATACACTTACTTGAATAAATTAAGTGGATCTACCTGATAGTTATGGTTATCTAATTAGCAATTTACAGATTAAACTTCATTAACATGCTAATTATTAATAAATTATAATGGCATTGTTGATATTATAAACCAAAAAAAAAATGTCAATATCTATGTATGTTATGAAAGTTGCAAAATAGCTACTTATACACATAAACAAACAATGCCTACCTCTTCAAATTTGGAATTTGTATTCTGAATACTTGTTGTAATTTAGAAATCTTACCTTAACTAATATCATCAGGAACATCTATTAAATTATAATAAATATTTTTTGGTGATATCACTGTTAAGGACATTGTAACAATTAATCTAATCTAATATATTCTTATTCTGCAATCTTGCTTATCTGCTACAAGTTTTAATATTCAAAGATTTTTTTGAGATTTTCCCTAAACGAATGCCCCATTTGCGATTTTAATAAAGCGTATTTGGCCAGGCAATCTAACTAAGGCTAAAAGCTTATGCAAGAGAAGTTGCAAACTTGTGATGTTTAGGTTTTAAATCAGCTTAGCTTTGATAAAGGTCTTGTGTCTTGGTCTTGCTTTGGCAGCTGGTAGCATTTTGACGAACCTTTCTTCCTGTTAAGTTATCTGAAGATCGGAAAAAAATATTGGTGATAAATCCAGCCTTGTCAGTTATCTCCAAATAAAATTATGTTGTAAGATTTCCACCAGCAAAAATTTCTAATACTGTCCAAGCTAAAAAAGTAGGCAGAACCTTAAAGATAAAAACTTATAATAAACAACATGTTCAACGATTTAGTGGTGTACTTCCACCACCAGAAAGCATTTAGTAGCAATTCTACGATCTGCTCCAGAATTGGATGCTGGTATTGAAAATAGTATTAGGTATTCGATGAGTTTATTGAAAATCCTTAAGAACTGAAAGCTGGTTTTGAAAGCAGCTTAGCTGGTTTTGAGATGATTAATTTGCTTTCAAAACTACCCTTCAGCCAGCTTTGCCGGTTGTTTCCGAAACTAACTAAACAGCTTTCAAAATACTAGCTCTCGATC
>ML217784.1:0-12983 GCA_004785975.1 Popillia japonica | reverse complement strand
TTATTATTATTATTATTATTATTATTATTATTATTATTATTATTATTATTATTATGTGTTGAACCCGTTAAATGTTAAGCAATATATAGTCTACAAAACCATGATCTTTATTTTTAAAATGAAAAAATGCATGATACCATCTTATTTAAGTGACAGAATATCGGTTGTCCAAGACATACATGAACATAATACAAGAAATGTTAAAGACCTCTATATAGAGAGATTTAGTAGGGTTCGAACATCGAGGAATGTTTTTGCGAATGGTTTCAGGTTGTTTAATGCATCGCCTCAAAGTATAAAATATTGCGATAATTTATATAACTTTAAGAGAACTCTGTTAGAATACGTTAAACAAGAATTCTATTAATCCTTATTTTTAAGTGTAGGAAGATCTAGATAAATTTTGATGTAGTAGTAGCGTAAAATAGTTAATTAAATAAATGTAATAAATGTAATAGTTGTATATAATAATAGCTTTGCTAATAAATACATTACTTACTTACTACTAATGCTAAGGCATGAATTATTATTATTATTATTATATTTTCTACTTTATTTTGTAAGTATCCACATACATATGCAAGTAGTACAGAATACACAAAAAGAATTGTTATTATCCAGATAGTTTTTCCACTTTTAGGTCAATAATAACACGCAATTCTAACAAAAGTCAAATTTATTCCACTGAAGAAGTTGTTACGAAAACCAGATTATAAATTTTGTAAAGGTTTTGGAATAAATTTGACTTTTGTTAGAATTGCGTGTTATTATTGACCTAAAAGTGGAAAAACTATCTGGATAATAAGATAAGTTAAAAGGTCATAAAAATACATATATTAAAAAGAATTGTTCAAATTTCATGCAATTTATACAATATAATTCCAATAATATATACATATATCCTACATCTAGTTCTAGATATGGAATACAACTCTTCACTACATAATTGACTTATTAGTAAAGCGGACCAATTTCCCTGCAAGACAGCTGCGCCGATGTGAGGGTGATTGTATTGCATCAGAACTAATAAAAAGCATTTAGTATGTATCTTGTATCCACTTAAACTGTATGTAAGTGTAACTATACGTAACAAAATGTCATCGACACATAAATCGAGAAAACGACCGTTGCTAGACGAGGTGAATAAGTTTATTATTAATTTCCCGGATTTAATATACGATGGCTCAAAAATTAAATGTTTAGTGTGCAATACATATCTGATGTGTTGGTCAAAAGCAGACTGTAAAGAACACGTAAGCAGTACGAAGCACAATAATAACAAAATTAATCGACAACAGTTTATACATTGAATATATACAATAAAGTTTCTCCAGTTTGTCAATCCTTGGAAGACGCTTAAAACGGTAAGTGTTTTTTTAATCCCTCTGTCGTGCACACGGTCACTAATTTCATACATTTACCAGATGTGCTATTCTTATTTTTCGTGTGTTTATGCATATTAATACTGTAATAGTAGAAAAGCAAATGTATATTTAATTATTTCTGATAGAATAAGTGTCTCTACTTGTATACTTATATCGGTAACAAGCTCATGTTGCGTCCCTATTCTACCGCATATTCTAATATATTACGAATTACACTCCCATATCGACGCATCTGTCTTGCAGGAAAATTGGTCCGCTCTACTGATTAAAACATCTTTCACTGTCTTTAAAGTGCGAAGCACGAATTACCGGTTACATTGTTACTACACTTCAAAGTTTTTGTTCGAAATGTGTTCCATTATTATTCAAACAAGTGTCCACTCTTCTTTTCATATTGTTAAACACATTCACTAACTACTCAACAGTTATGTTGTTGACTGCTGCCCTTATTGCTTCCTTCAATTTTTCTAACATGTACATTCGATTACGATATATCATATTTTTTACATAGGAGACCATCGACCAAAACCAATAACACGATCATCATAAAATTGACTAATATCATGAGCTGTGTGAGCACTGGAATTGTCATGTTGGAAATACCCTGTTCGTAGTTCATCGTCATGCAGCTCGTTTACAAAATCATATAGAATGCTCGATATCGTCTTCCTCGTAAAAATAGGACCAACAATTCGCCTTCTGGACATTGCAATCCATACTCCTATTTTTATAGGATGCAATTGCGTTTCGTGGAATACATGAGGGTTCTCTGCTGATCATATTCTAAAATTCTCTGAATTTACATAACCACTTAAATGAAACCATGCTTCATCCGAGAAGAAGGTTATATCCAACATATCGTCATTCCTTAAATTTAAGTTAAACCATTGACAGTATTCTACGCTTTTCAAAATCTGGTGGGAGTAACTCTTGTACAACAGACACTTTGTACGGACAATAGTGCAATTTCCGTCTAACAATAGTATGCGTAGTTCCATATGATAAACGATAAACCTATAACAAGTAAAAATGCAAAAATCTTCAGTCATAACAGAGGGATTGATTTACCCCTGCGAACACTTCCTGTTGATCGAAAGCAGGTCACAATTCTGGGAATACACCGAATTAGACTTTCATAGTCGATTTGCAAATCAGGGTATTGCTCCATGAATTCATTTGCACGACGTGCCACTGAATATGTCCATTGTCCATTACCTTCACGTTCACCGTTTCTAAAGTACGCCTTCACAATAAATTGATCGTGTTCTAGCGTAAGCGGCATCTTTCACAGATTTCGGTCAATTGATTAGTCTTAAAAAAGATTGATTTTTACCCGCAATGCAAAAATATCAAATTCTTCAACATAAAACACAAGTAACGTACGTCTATGAACAGCAAATGACAGTTATGGCATGCTTTTTAGTGAAATCCACCAAAAATCGCAAAGTTGCTAACTTCAGGTAGAACAATAGATGCAAGTATCAGTATAGGTACTGTGGAAAGTAGTGCAGGTCAAACTTGTTTGATCTCCCTGTATAAAGCTTTTATTTCTGTGAATAATAAAAATATTAGTAAAGATGGAACGCGGCTGCAATTTACGCAAACGTACGAGATAATGAAAATTGCCTACCGATAAAAAGAAGAAGTAGAAGTTCTGCTATGGAATTTGATGGTCACTAACCACACAGTTTGGCGTACAGTTTTCTCTCTCTATATACAGGGTGCATTTGAAAAAAAGTAAAGACTATGAAAAATGGAAAGATATTATTTTATTATCTTACTTAACTTAAATCCAAAATATTTTGCGCAAATTCCTTCCCAGACGCGAGAAAAAAAATGGCAAAGAAATTTATAAAATATTGTTTTGCCACTGTTTAAGGTTTTAACAAATATATCCTAGCCCAGAGCAGGTGTGTGATATGCGATATTTAACATGTGTGCAACGCACAATGAGAGTCAGTCTGTTTCGAATGTTGAATGTATGTATGTAGATGTTGCAGACATGGAACCACCAAAAGGAAAAATACGACTACGATTACGAAAATTGCAACCAAGAAACTATCTTTATTTCACAACAATAGTTTTACTTTTACTACAGTTAAATGATTTTCAATCGTTGTTTAAAGTAATTCCATAGATTGAATACATTTAAAATAGAAGTTCCCTTATTAATTAGTCTTCGATAATATTTTCATACGTATGTAATCACACTGATATTATTGAACTCTTCATTCAAAGCTATTTAAAAAAAAACTGACACATCAGCGTTATCTTGTAGTTTTTATAGCATCGGCAGCTGTTTTTGCGATCTCTTACTTTAGATTGATCCAGATCAACATTCTCGATTCAATAGGCGGCGCATATTACAATTTATAAGGGAAACTTTAATTTTTGCAACAAAAATTTTTTGCATTTATATTCTATATAATTGTATCTTACCACTCTTAATATTTTTTACTTTTATTTCAATACACCCTGTATACAAGAAAAATAAAATAAAACAAAGCATAATAAATAAAAGAAAAGAAATTATATACATATGCAACGCTTTGCCACTAATATGTATAACTAGTAGATAGGTGGGTAAAGACTGTTTCTGTTTTATTTATCTACTTTTATGCTTTATCTTATTTTATTTTCTGTTTGCTGAAAACTTGTAAGCTTTTATATTATAGATGGATATCATTTATACTTAGATAATTAGTAAATATAATCATATAGCTTATTGCAAATTCATCCATCAATCTATATTAGAGTTTCTCAAGTAATAGATTCATCTATCCAGAAAATTAAGTCTAATTCATACATAAACTAAAGCATACCTACATCAAAACCAATACAGCTAGCACATAATAATAGAGTTTATTAAGCAGCAACATAATTTTGCATGGTATAGAGTATAATCTAAACAATAAATCAATATACCTGCCTAAATGGATCGGAATCATCTGAACGAAGCTACAATTAAAAGTAAATTCTGAGTATTTTCAAGTATCTGTTTTTAGGCTTCATTGAAACTAGTCAACTGATTAGCTTACTAAATGTGAAGAACAATATTGTAAAAGAGGCTTTAAGAATATTCATCACCTGAACGCGGTCCACTCGTATACTAGTGATATTTAAAGATTTTTTCGAATAATCTTTATAATGACTATTAGAAGTATATTAGCTGTGCCATAATACTGTTATAATTAGACAAATTGGTTATTTCACTAAATATGTTACCATATGATATATGAAATACATATAATTAAAAAAATAATATTAAAACAGCGAAGTGGATAATTTTTATAAAGCAAAAGATATATTTACTGTATTCTATTATTAATGATATAGTAAAATTTTTGAATTGTCATGTTATTAATGTTTACCCCTATGTGTCCTGTTTGTGTAATATGTTTCTGTATTATACACATAACTGTATCACTTTTTTTATATACCTATAGTACGTTTATATAGTATACATATACTTATAATTAATGACATGTTATGATAATATAATGAATAAATATACTACTATTACTACTAACAGAAATTCATAAAATATTCGAAAATAAACGAATATGAAGTATTTGAATTAATAACTTACTAAAGAATGTTATAGAAAATTTATCCATAACTAGAAAGTTTAGCACAATCACAACAAAATGGCATTATTTATCTGTGCTCGCACTGAAACAAGAAAAATCAACTTAGTATTTCAAGCGCAATTCGTATCGTATTTTGAATAGCATCCTCGGCAAACACCGCGACGCCAAATGCTGTCGAGTACAAGAGAATACAGATGATGAGATACAGTTTTCATATGTTTACGACTGCGTGATTCATAGAGGATATGCGCTTTTCTGCAATTTTTTAATTACATGATAATTCTGATCCAAGATGTTGCAATTTAATACCGTTAGACTATTTTGTGTTTACTTATAAAAAAATCTATTTATAAAAGTGCACTTCATTACAAGACAATGTCAACAAATTAATGAAGCATGTTAATTTGAGTTTTAGAAAATATGAAGCGTCGTATAAACTTATGTTTAAAGTTAATGGTCAACATTTTTAGTAACTTTTGTAAAAATTTTAGTTAATTCAGTATTCTTTACACACACTAGTTACTTAATAAAATTATTGTACGATTCCGTCATAAATGTCAATTTTCTGTGTGTCACTTTCAATATCTCATTTATCATTAATCATTAATAGGTTATATTACTATTCAGTTATTTACTTTAGCTACAAGGATTAGACTATATGGATATATGAAGGAAAATTAACGTACTTAATACACATGATTTTTTATGTAGCCCCACAAGTAAAAATCAATTTTTGTCAAATTCGAGGATCAAGCTGGCCATACCACTGCACCTCCTCTTCCAATCCACCTGTTGGTAAATTTTGAATTGATTGTATTGGATTAATGCAGTAGCAGTAGTAATTTATGACGTGACTCGTCTTGTATATACAGTATGCATATATAATAGATATGGTAAAGAAAAATGATAAGTTTATTATAAAAAGATAAAAATTGAGTATAAAGTAAGATGGAGTAACATGTACTGTAGCCCCATCATGTAAAAACCACATTGTTTGAGGTATGTGCTGAGAAGCACATTGCCCAAATACAAATAGTTTTAAACTGTTCCGAAGAAAGTCCAAATAAATTTGACTATTTACTCGTCCATCAAAGAAACGTGACTCAATAACATGATTTCCAACTATGCCACCCCAAAAGTTCAAAAGACGACTTAGACTATGTTCTTGTGTGATATGGGGATTGTCGGTAGAATAATAATAGTATCCGTGTTTATTCATGCTTGTATTTTTGTAAAATGCTGCTTTATCTCCAAAAAGGAGACATTCAACGATATCTGCCCGATCATGAATTTCTTGTTCAGCGCATTCGCAAAACGAAACTTAACGGTGAAAATTTTATCCAGCAGATCTTGGTGTAACTGAATCTGGTATGGCCAGCTAACGCTACCAGATATTGGTAGGGTTGTACGTGCTACTACTACCTGCTAAAAAAATTATTTAACTCCGGTTTATGCGATAATAACGCAATTTTTTATTTTAATTTGAAATATTTTCTAAACCCAAAGAGTTAGGTATAGGAAATGGTTAACAAAAATGACAGAACCGATAAATATCTACCGGAACATCATAAAAAATATAGGGTGTTCCATTTAAATGTTATGAGAAAATTAAGGACCCGAGTTTTGACTCACCTTACATACATATAAGATTTTTTTTTTGTTAAATCCTCGAACCAGTGAAAATAGAAGACGTAGCCAAACCATCTATTTATGGTGCAAAAAAGATCGTATATTGTTTTTCTTACCGGAACTAACTCTCTTAATACACCTGAATTTAGGCGTAAAAATGGTCATAACTTTTTAATAATAGATTCGGCAAACCTTATATTAGGAGGCTCGCAAAAGTAAGCAGATTTTGAAAATGCAAGAAAAGTATCCATTAAAAAAAAATAAGTTGAATCTGACACGCCGTTATAACATACCCTGGATATGTGCAACCAATTTTAGAATCTAAAGCTTAAGAATACTTACACTTTTTCTCAATAAATTTTGTTAATAACTTTTATAATTTCGGATATGTCGAGCTTCCATGCGCTAATTAGCCACCTTGTATATAATCCTGCAGTGAAGCAGATTAGTGAGCATTGGGCATTGAAGCGAAAATAACGAGTTTCTACATATTAGAGAGTTAGTAACCATTACCACGATTGAGATTGTGGAAATGTTTCTGTATTTTGACTTGCTTGCAAGTCTGCCTGTTTAAAACGCATTTGTGCCCCGCATCATGTTCCGTTAAGAATACTACTAATAACGCGGTCAAAATCTGGAAGCTCCCATAAGGCTTTAGTAACGAACGAAACTAGCAGTAACTTGGAAATATTATATACGTATAAAAATCCTTACGAAATAGAAAGAGTAGTATCACTAAATGCTATAACTTAGGTTAGATAAAAAAGTAGTAGCAATTCGTAAGAATAGGATAACAATGTATCGGGAATTTATTTTATATTTATTTGTTACTTCTTAAATAAGTATAAGAGGTGTAGTGTCAAGACATAATTACGTAATTGCACATGGCTTACGAACAGAGTTTATTATTCATATGTAAACGGTAGGGTAAATGTATATTTGTAAAAACTCGACTAAAACGCCATGCAAAAGTATATATTTTAAGAAAATCATTCGGTTAATCAGTTCAAATCCACAAACACTACCGCTTGGGACAGTGATTTAGTCTAAGTCTTCTCAAAATTAAATGAAATAAATAATGTACAGACTAGTATAGATAAAGACAATAGAAATGGTATTTGCTTACTAATAAGAACCGATTATTTTAAACCCGGTAGAAAAGGTTTGTACCGATTTCGGAAAATCCTGTTTGAAAAAGCATACAATGGAACATATGTCTGCTTGAATAAAATAAAAAACATCACGTTTATGAGAATCTTATGTTGCTGATACTATTTTCCACTTCTAGGTCAATTATTACACTTTTAATTCGATTAAATCTAATTAATAGAGTACATAAGGGTCATAAAAATACATGCTTAGATATTTTCGTTTCCGTATTTTGATATATACAATGTATGTAGATAGTGTCGTGGTTATGCGGAAAAATTATTGAAATAACGTTTACCAATATGTCATGTTTTATTTAATTGTAGGGTTGACGTTTCGTTTATGTTAACATGAACATTTTCAAAACATTGTCTTAGTGGAATAACTTAATTAGAATTCAGTTCAGATGAAACACAAAAAATCACGCTTACAAATTCATATGAAATTAATGATTAATGTACTTAATTATTATAAAATTTCAAAATAAAATAATATTCTGGTAGAATTTAACAAAAAAATTCTACATTTAGAAATATGTAGTTTGCTACATTTTAATATTTTTCTTTAAAAATGTGTGACATTGTAGCTGTGTTCCTGTGTTTCATCTGAACTGAATTCTAATTAAGTTATTCCACTAAGACAATGTTTTGAAAAAGTTCATGTTAACATAAACGAAACGTCAACCCTACAATTAAATAAAACATGACATATTGGTAAACGTTATTTCAATAATTTTTCCGCATAACCACGACACTATCTACATTGTATATAAAAATACATATATACTAAGTTTATGGGTATGTAACAAAAAATTGTACAAGTCCAACAAGTGGAATGAAAGGAAATCTTGTGCCCAAATGAAGTTGATATTAGCTACAACTCGTTTGGTACAATCTATTGAAAAGATCTTTCAAATCTTCCAATCTAAAAATGCGTCTAGACACCTCTTTAAAAGATGCTTACGATGAAGTTACTAAATTTGGCTAAAAGAAACTAATCTAATTGGGGTCGCATGCAGTAATTCATTGCCATGAAAAGAATTGCAAAGAAAAACTTTTACTAAACTCTTACGCTTACTCTTAGTCTAAATAAGGTTTCTTTAAAAATTAGTAACAATTGTAAATCCAACAATCAACGAAATGTTCAAAGCTATCTATTATTAGCGCACCCCATTTTAGGTTACATACACACATAAAAATACGGTGTTGGATTTAACACCGATTTCTCTCCGTCTGGTAGTTCCCTCGCGACCAAATCCACAAGTAGTTAAACGCAACGGAGTTGTACAATTTAGTACTAATATCCGAGATTCGGAGTTAATTTACACTTTTGCGTAGTTAAAGTTTCCCTTGCGAAGTTGGTTCATATCCCAATGGAGTTGTCATTATTTGATTTTGGAGTTGCCTTTACTCCATTGCAGAGTTAAGATACCCGTATTTTGTGTTAGTCAGTAGACTCCGTTACAGAGTTGGATAAATCCTTAATGGAGTTACAAGCACTCCGTTAAGTGTAGCGTGAAGTCCGTGTCGCAGTTGAATGAATTCCGTTGCGGTGCTGCGTGAACACCTTCAGTGTCAGCTAAATTTCACTACTGAATTCCTACTACTGTTTTATGGAGTGACGCTCACTAATTTATGTAATCTAAAAAATTGATAAACAAAATAATTTTATAAACTGGAAAAAAAAATAGAAAAGGTAAAGTAGACCATAAAAACAAAATTTCTACTAAAAACATAAACATGTATATCAATATGTACATACTTAAAATGCAATACAAATTTAAACAAGTTCATACTTTTTATTTTTAATAAATGTACAGGGTGGCCAGCTAAGAATGCAAAGTGCTGTATCTCGTAAACTATTTGTGGCAGTTTATTTTGTATTTACAAAGTACACAACGAACGTAAATTGTAAGCAAACGTGAACTATATTTATTTATGTCAATTATAATGTTATGGTTACAACATGACATTTAAAACCAACATACTATGATACACATATTCAGGACATTGGTTGGTAAATGTAAGCCTAATCTCTGTCTAAACTCAGTATGTAAACTCCTATTCAGTGGTTTGGTCAATATATCAGCTTCCATTTCACTGCTTCTTCTGTAAACTACATTAACTGTTCCTTCTTGAACCACATTCCTTATGAAATGCTCCTTAATGTTAATGTGTCTTGAATTGGAGTTTATCACAGGATTTACACTTAATTTTTGTGCTGCTTGATTATCGTTATATATAATAATTCGTTCATGCGAGATTCCCATATCACTGATTAGCTGTTTCAAGTGTATGGCTTCTTTAGCTGCTGCAGTTAAAGCCTTCTTTGATTCCCAACTTACCGGGCCACCAGCAAATTTAAAACAGTATCCAGTGTACGATCTACGGTCATTAGTACACGAAGCCCAATCCGCATCAGCAAACCGATAATAGGTTCTCCGGTTTCTTTAAATACTAAACAAACATCCTTAGTTCCTTGCAAGTATCTGAGAATGCGTTTCGCTGCGGTCCAATGTGCATTGCCATAAGAAGAATTAAATTGGCTCAAATAACTTACCGCAAATGATATGTCCGGCCTTCTTGCCACTGACAAATACATTAGCGATCCTATGAGGTTCTGATAAGGTAGTTGCTTATGGTCTTCTCCTTTATACTTTTCGAGTTTTAATCCTGGTTCCATTGGAGTGCTAACGCTTTTGCAACCTTTCATGCTGAATCTATCCAATAATTCTTCTATGTACTTTCGTTGGTTTATCTCAGATCCCTTATCATTTCTTGTAAACTCTATTCCCAGACAGTATTTGAGTTCTCCAAGATCTGGCATTTCAAAACGGTCCATAAGTTTTTTCTTTATGGTTTTTACGGCATTTGAACTAGTCGCAGCCAATATAATATCATCTACATAGACAGCGATGACATTTTTTTCATTTTCTTTTAAAGAGATATATATGCAAGGATCTGCTGGAGAGGATATGAATCCTAATTGTTTCAAAGTAATATCAAGTTTTTTAAACCATTGGCGGCCGGCTTGTTTCAAGCCATATAATACCTTCTTCAAGAGACACACCTTTTCTCTGTTTCCTTTTCTCAAGTCTTCTAACATCACACATCATCGATTTTAGAAACAAATCTTGATCGTTGTCGCTTTCTTCAAGGATTATTTCATGTAACATCGTTTCAAGATAAGCTGGCTTTTCCATATAGATTTGTTCTTCAATTTCTCCGTTCAAGTATGCTGTTGTAACGTCCAATTGACTAACTTCTAAATTTTCTTCGGCAGCCAAGTCCTAGTAGAAGACGGATCGAATTTAATTTTGCTACAGGTGCAAATGTCTCATTGAAATCTATGTTCGGACGTTGAGCGAATCCTCGAGCGACTAGCAGAGCTTTCTTTCGCTCCAGAGAACAGATCAGAAGAGATCAGCGTTCATCTTGTTTTTGAGTACTACGATAGATTGCATCCTATTTTGTTGTAGCCTTTATCGTCTACCAAAATCCATATGTACTTTATCTAATAAAAGTTTTCTCAGCACCCTTTTAAATTTAAAAATTGGCAATTGTTTTAGAGCGTCTGGTATCGTGTTATATATTTTAATGCATTGATAAAGCGTACTTTTTTGAATTTTTCTCAAATGAGATTTAGGTGGCCGTAACATACTATTAGAGACTGCTCTAGTGCTGTGGTTATGATCTAGTTCATAAGTACAGAAAAACTCGTAGTTTTGCTTAACAAAAACTGCACACTCTAAAATAAATATGCTTGCTAGAGTAAGAATGCTATGGTCTCTAAAAATATTTCTACACGAGTCCCTAGGCGACAAGTTGAACACTGCTCGAACACTAGCCTTCTGGATTTTGAATATACGATCGGCTTCCACTGAGTTTCCCCAGAATATCACACCATACCTAAGACGCGAGTAAACACACGCGTAATATGCAGTCATCGCAGCCTCGACACTCGCATTCCCCGAAATACGCCTTAGACACTAGCAGTATCTATGCAGTGTAGACGCGAGGTATTCAACGTGTGGTTTTCAGCTGAGTCCGCTATCTATCTTCACCCCCAAAAATATTGTTTCGTGACAGTTTTCGTATACAACATTACTGTAAGTGATTTTTAACTTGTCTTGGGATTAATTAAATGTCAAGAGTTTGGTTTTGTTGACATTAAGTTTTAGGTGACTTGATGAGACCAGCTGTCAAAGGTTGCAAAATTTTCTCTGCGATATCAGTCAGTAGAAGTCCTGTCCTCGCTCGCGTCACAGAAGAGGAGTCATCAGCAAAGAGGATGGTAAGTTCCTTGGATATAGACGGTAAATCATTTATATAGAGTAAGAAGAGAAACGGCCCCAAAATAGAACCTTGAGGCACGCCATACTCCATTTCTCTCCATTCTGACATTATTTCTCTTCTGGTATCGTCATATGCCAAGATGAACTGCTTTCTTCCCGATAAGTATGATCTTATCCAACTAAGAGCTATATCTATATCCCAATCTTTCCATCTGTGAACAAAGTATGTCGTGGTGAACACAATCCAACGCTCTTGACAAGTCCATAAATAGACACGCTATCTTCTCTTTCTTGTTAAATCCTAGTACCACTTCTTGAAGTAGCTGAAGTATGGCTCTTGTTGTAGATCTGCCTCTTGTATATCCGTTTTGGTTTTCAGTTAGGATATTCTCTTGTTGTGTGAATTTCTCGATTCTTACGTGGACTAGTTTTTCAATTATCTTGGAAATAACTGGAATTAGTGCTACCGGTCTATATCGAATTTATCTTTGGTGCCTTTTTTATGAATGGATTTAATCTCTCAGGAAAGATACCAGTTTGGAACGATAAATCCCCTATATGTAACAATGGCATCGCCAAGATATACAAGCAGTACTTTAACAAAACAGTGGGTATTTTACTTAGAATTAATAATAATAGTAATAATAATAATAATAATAATAATAGTTTATTTCCAACACCAATACATAAATTTGTACAACTAAAAGTGTATAAAAGCAATACAGAAGAGTGTGTTGGAAAACACAGGATGCATATCAACTGCACAGTTATGCAGTTGCTCTTCCTATGCACCCGGAAATACAATAAGTAAATTACAGAAAAAAAAAGAAAGAAATGCTTACACAAATAACATACATAATACAAAAAAACCACTATAATCAATTACTACATTGCTAGGTAGACTGCGCATAGATTTCATGAAGGGCACATGTTTAA
>SMLS01062683.1:0-12216 GCA_004785975.1 Popillia japonica | reverse complement strand
GGCATGATTGGACCTAATTTTCACACAATCTGATACGCCAATTTCTAGTTCAATAATATCACTATTCGATACGTTCCAATAGACCAAAAGGGGATGTAAATAGTTAATCTATAACCGGATTAGGCATAAGTGTTCCATCCACGACGACAACGTTTTCTAATTAATTGTTATAAATTTCTAACAGATGCGTACGGCGGATCCGTTCAGATGACATTTCCCGGGTGTAACGCCGAACAACTACAGAAACTTTTACTTTAATGTTTAGCACAGAAATGCTTTCGCCAGTACACAAGTCCCAACTATGTCGACAGAGAATTTCTAGTCACACATCAGACATGCATTACCAATTTATTTTTTCAGTTATATTGGGGACACAACTTGTTTCGAATAAACATTTGTGTACGAATTTGTAATCCGTTTCTATGTTTGGCAAAGCAGGAACACAATACCCCATCAACAGTTTTACTGTGACCAATCTAACGGGTTTGATCTTAAAAGCAGATTAATCACTAGGTACACCGGTTGAAGGGTTAATCAAGATTTTATAAATATCATCCTTAAGAATTCCTTCAGCATTTCCACCTCCTCACCAACAGACACCATTTATCAAGACATCTCTATGTGTTCGTACCAAACAAAACAGCGCACTATCGCAAAAGGGTCCCTCTCGCCGTCTCTGATGGATACTGCGGTTTTTGGAAAGAGGGGTACCTATATACCGGTCTGATGTCGCGATAGCGCGCCTCATTTACTCCCGATGACCACACTTTATTACGGCGAACAGTAATTACTAAAGTAATCGTTCGAATCCGGATAACGGAATGGCTGCTTGTCCGTGGGGGTCCCAGTTCTCATTCCCCTTACAGCGTCAGGCGGGCACACACTAACTATACGAAGTGAAGGTTCTACCGCCTGACGGTATAACGTTGCCGCATCGCCTCGGACCCGATGAGGTTAGGTGATTTCGTTAATGGCTGTGGGAGTAAGAACGCGTGTTTCGAATGGCGGTGAACTATGTGTCAAAACAAATTATACGTATTTCTTTGTGTTGTTTTTGTGGTCCTTTTTTACCCCGTCCAATAGCATTATTACATCTAGGACTTGGCTTAAATCTATTGTAGTTGAAAAGTGTTGGAATTAATACTTTTTTGTTCTTCTTTTTGATAAGCTGGCTAAATATCTTGGTCTGTATGGGGGGATATTAGTTTCACATTAACCTAGGCAATTCTGCTTGTCACCATGGCAACAAGTAATGAGCTAATTATGGATGACAAAATGAAATATCAATCCTTTTCGATGATAATCTTTTGCTATTTTTATTTTTGACATTGTGGGGATTATATGGCTAAAAACCTTCGGAAACATTCAAATTATAAAAATACTTTATTTCCCTAATTCTTCCACGATTGAAATAGTTCAAATATCTCCGAAGGATATGGAAATATTGAAAATTATTTGTTGTATTTTTGACAATTTTGGTGTTTCATTATAGAACAGAATTCTCTTGTCAAATTTGACAATAATTGTAGTTGCTATAATATGTTTGACAATCATAAAACTCTGAAGTAACTGATAAATCTCAAAATGCTTATAAAAACACATTTTGGCCATTTTGACAGTTCAAATGTGTCACTATTGTCAATTTCAGAAAAAAATAATTGGGGTTCTTTTTCTGCAAGAAACACAGAATAATATCCGAATAAGGTTCAGATTTCTGTGGCACATAATTCATTATTTTTGTATTATATAAAAAAAAGGAGACACTTCAGTTTTAATGGGCTTCTTCGACTGTAACACAAGAGCAACATACGAGAACTATTCTGAAATGGATAAATACTAAAGTTTAGTTTTGAACTTTTAACGTGATATTTCAGAAAGCCAACTTTTCAATTACCCTCCTTTAAAAACAGATCTTGATAAAACAATACGATCGAGGGCTTCCTTTACAAAAATCATTTAGCATCGTCATCGTAAACTCTTCAAGTTTCCCAGCAAAATTCCTCCACATAAGCGTGAATGAGATGGAGAAGAAGGGAACGATATTTCTGCACCGGAACGGAACTTTTGCCGTCTTGTTCCTGTTATTGTATTCCATCTAAAAAGCTATCTCCTTCTTCTAAGCGGGATATAAGAAAAGGATGGATATATATATATACATAGTCTTAAAGGCAACTCTAGTTAATAGCTTGCGTGTCAGCTTTGTGTTTTGCATCACTTTTTCTTATCGCATTAGGCGACTACTAGAGGATTTCCAACCGCCGGACCCTGTCACGTCGCCGTGTGTATGTTGTGTATACTAGAAGGAGGTCCCCGGAACTACCCGGATTCGGAGCGGCTCCGCGCGTCACCATGACGACGCCAGCCGTAGCCAGCTACTACACAAATGTTTACGGTTATCTGCTTTTCTTAATTTAGTTAAAATTCTTGGGATGCCCTGCATTTCTGTCTCTCTCTCCTTCACCGCTCCTCTATCCTACGCGCTGTTTATTCTTCCAGTTTTTATAGTTGTTTCGTTTCGCACTGTTGGTCCTCCCGGAGTATGGACTATAACGCGAAGTTTGTGTATGCGGGGGTTAGTTTAGGATTAAGGTATCTTTTCGGTTAATTTATTAAAATGATTTTCTTGTGTAAACGGGTTTTGTAACATTTATGGAGGCCTGCTGGTAGTTTATACGAATATATGATCCTTAAAATCTTGGGACTGTTTTAGATGAAAGCCATAACAGGATTGAATTAAGAAAGTTTCACCGTATCCTGCCGCTTAGGAGGATAAGACTGCTATGTCTGCAGCGCAGATAACGTCCTCCTATATCTTCGCTAATAGTGACAAATAGGCGCGGGCCACTCACAACTTATCTTGCAATGTAAATGCTAAGATTTATTCCCCGAAGTATGTTTAAACGAAATTAGAAACGGTTTTATTGAGACCACAACATAACATCCCACCCACCCGTTTCTCTCAGCGAGATTCATCATCAGTATCGTCGGTGAATCCTACCCGCGTCGAATTGGTATACATATCGCGGGTAGCGAAGCATCCGGTTAGCATAAGGTCATCACTTTCCGCAATCGAGCAGACAGTCTGTCAACTCCCCGGGGTGAAATAGACGCAAAAGATAAATTGCGTGTGCCAGCGCTGACGTATGACAATGCGGGCCGTCCAACGTCACGCTACGGCTTCTGGATTCTCATCTGTGACGGCGACGTTGCGTGCAGATGGCTTGCTCGGCTATCCTTCGGTCGTGCGCGCAAAACTTCCAACGCCCTCCTCGGACCGGTCGGGGGACATTTGTCACTTTCTGGATGTACCACCGCAACTGGGGATAGTAGGAGAGGTATACGGAAAGAACGCGAAGTTGTAATATTTATTGGCGTCACCCATCCCTTTGGTTCCGCCGTCAATTGTTTCGCGAATGCGAAAATTCGGTTTTATTGCTTTTTTTGCGAGTCTTTGTTCGGTGGTCGGATCTAGGAAAACAATTGCAGTGTAGATAGGTTAGATTTATCTGCAGAAAATCTATGGCAATTGTTTTAAAATATAAATTTGCCCAAATTAATCCGCTGCTGGTACTCGTGCTGTCATTGCCGTCACAGATTTGCCAACCTAACCTAGCAATACAAAATCAATTTAATTGTAACCCGTTCGAGCTAGCATGATTACTCCCACCAGAAGGAATTGTGGGCAGTTAGGTAGCTAGAACAGTTAACTGATTGGATAAAATAGTAGTTTTGATTTTATTTTTTGTGACCAAATAACTTCTTCTTCCTATTTTACTTAAATTTATCTCATTGTTTAGTTTAATTTTGTCGCAAATTCTTCTTGGAAAACACATTTTTAAAAGGCAGCCAAAATCTCGCAAATCAAATTTACAACAGGAAATATCCTGGAAACTTTCAAACGCGACAACGTTTTTACAAGATCTACAACAGATTCGAACAGAGAAAACATTTCCGGCGGTGGCAAAAACTTATCCGCCTTTAATCCCCTCCAATTTCAAATAATCAAACGACTAATCGGTTACAAATGAGAAATTTAACACCCTCCTAATCCCGCAACACTACCCAATCTCTTTTTAAATTGCTAGGAAGGCCAGACGTAATTAAATTTTAACACGATTGCCGCAGGTCTCGATTTACGACGAATTCAGCCCACGCATTACAAACGGAAGCCGGCAGCTTCAGTCGTTACGGGAAATGTAAATGTTTTCTACAAGATTTATGTTCTTAAAAAAATATATTTTTAATTTCATTTATTTGAAGTCGATAATGACGTAGCTGTGAACTTGACATTCACCAAACCTCCGCATTTTCTAAATCTATTATTGTGTGAGCGGATATATTTGTCACGCGTGTGTACGCTTTGTGAAGGAAGTCTACAATCGATCGACACATGTCTAGCAACTATAGAGGAGGTCCTTTGCCATCTTCTCTTCCGCGTCAACTCTCTTTTTACTTCAATAGTCTTCACCCTGCCACACACACACATGTAGTACTCCATTGCTCACTTCGTTACCTCTTTATGTGGGCGTACAGTCTAGTGCATCCTGATATGTTGCATCTCCTCCTTCAATTCAACGTTGAATTAATGCTTTCTCGAGCGCGTTTCAATGCATTCTATTAGATTAGTAAACTAGTGCAAAAATGGCTTGATGCCCTCTCCCAGATATTTCAAATAAAGAGTGCTCAGTTAGTTTCATTCTATCTCAATCGAATTACCACGAGATACCGTCATACATACGATAATTCCCCACATAGAAAACCGCCCAAATTCGATCGATAGAAAACGCTTACGCCTCCCATCCTCATCAGACAAACTCCAAACACTCTTGATATAACGTGCAAGAAGTAGCAGGGTACTCTACCAAACCGGTACGGCAAAAACCATCTTCGCTTCAGTTTCCCCAAGCAGCTCGTTCCCTCCGCCCGGCGGCGGGTAACAAATCAATGAGGTTCCATGATTGAATTACCATGTTATTAGTAAGTCCTTCGTCTATAACGCAGACATCATTAGCGCTGCTAGACTTTCCCTGATCACACTTTAATTGCCGAAGATAAGGGCCTGCGTACAGGGGGTAAAACATTAAAGGCCTCTTCGGGTTGTTTGGTAGTGCGCCGCTCTTTCTTCTCTGTATCTCTCTCCATCTCTCTCTTCCCTCTCTCGCTCTCTCTCTCTTCTATTATATGTACATATACATATATTTCTGACTTAATCTGGATTTCGGGGATTGGGTGACATACAACTTGACAAAAGGAGGCAAATACTAGTCCTGAATTAAATGGGGAAAGTTTTCTTTTAAAAAGGAAGGAGGGTGGTTATCGATTGATTTTATTTCTATTGTAACACAATCTGCTTGTAAAATTAGACCGGAAAGCTTTTAAGCCAAGGATGATATTGATTATTTTAGTGGACATCAAGTTGGGGAATGATTCCGTAATGAAGTCAACTAGAAAAAATGATGGTATGATGTGGTGCTATATGGATATGCAAGAACTCAAGAAAGAAATTTGCATATTAACAAATTGGAAAAAATTTCAAGTATGAAAAAGGTTGGGAAATATTAGAGTTTGTACCAAATCTTTTGGGAAGCAAAAAAGCAGAAACACGTTTTGTCTTAATCTTTCAACACTTCCATACGAGAACCACTTCAATGATTCTGAATATTCTTCTCCTGTCCTCATTGGAGCATCCTCAATATGAGAGTTCTTAATCTCCTCACTATTTTTAATTCAGATCTATGTAGGTGGCTACAAAGATTTGTTACTTTGAATAAGTTCGAAATCTGGATATGTTGGAGTTGCTTTCTTGGAATCTTGCTTTAAAGCTGCATCAAAGGTAAGCAAAATTAAAGCCGAAAGTTTGAAATAATTTGGAATAAGTTGTTCGAGGCACAATATCGAAAGTGGATTCTGATTTCTGTCGTGCCAAAACAATTTGGTATCATTATTTTGGATTCCCCATCAAACTCAATTAAAAATGTGTGGGAATAAATTAAATACAAAGATGCCCTTCCTAGTAGAATGTTCTTACTTGACAGACTGTAGATGAAAAAGTTTTTGCCACATTTATCGTGGTATTTAAAAAAAATGGCTGCGGCGTATGGGTCTCCGTAAAAAGACCCGAAAAATTCATCAAAAAAGAAAATTATGAAACTGGAACGACTCCCTCCCTGTCGTATATAAGTAACGATCTTCGAGAAATTATAAAACGGCGAACGATTTAAAATGTGCCACTCGACGCACATTCTCCCCGCATAAAACTTAGTTCCATTCAAGTTAAAGTCCCCGCGTCAGCTTTCCGTCGCAGAATAACCGTCGAATGTCGCGCCGGGATGAATGGCGGAGACCTTTTTACTTTACTAAATGAAATCTTGTATGATTGATGGACGGAGACCGGAACGAGACGAACCTGGCATCGGATGACCGCAGGAGTTCGTTTTCTGGGTAGCACAGGCCGCGCCAAGCGACTGTAACCGCAGTTTATTACCCTTCATTTTCTTTTAGCGGTTTTCGGACGATCGTCTGGAGGATAGTTTATGTGGCGCATAATGTGCTTTTATTGCTTCCGAAAGGGTTGTAAATGATACGTAATACTTTATTGCCTATATTGCGCGCCGTATTAAATGGACGCGACTTCATTTAGGAGGTTTTAAAAAAAATGAAGTATGTACATATTTATATGCCGTGCCGTACAAATCTTTCCTCGTTAGAGATCGCCAAGCTCTATCGCTGTCCACTCTGTCTCCTATTTAATATTTTCGTTCTGAAATTCATTCAGATTAATATCTCAGGCTTCAATTACCTACATACTTTCTTCATTTTGGCTAAGACTATTGGGCTGCTAAATTCTTGGTCTTATTACACCTTTCTTCAACCATTTGGATACATGTTTCTCGACCCCTCGCTTGTCTAACGGAGACAGTCTTCGAGTTGCATAGTGTACTTGTGTTTCATCCTTGTTTTTATTTCAGTAGTTTTGGTTGATACAGATACGCCTTATAGAACCATTGGTCTTATTGTAGTGGCCACTGCTAAATGGTATAACTTCAAAATTTTTATTTAGTAACTTGGTGACTACGATGTCGGTACTACTGATCTGCACTTCAGCCTGTCCCTACAGAGGGCTCTCTAGTAGGCAACGTATTTCAATAACAGGTTCTGTCATTGTGTGTGTGGTTTCGTACTCGTACCCATTCACTTCAATGGTTGCAGCAACACTGCCCCCATGTTTCTACTTCTAAGGCGCCTCATCCGTTCAACTTGGCACCACTGGTATCTGCTTCTGGACCACTTAATCAGAAATATTCTATATTCTAACAGTTGACTGCAACAATTGAAGATAATCGATGTTCAAAGATAGAGGTACTGGGGACCGATAGAAATGTGTTTTCCTAAATATTTTTTTCTAAACTAAAGGTGATAAAGTACTAAGAATTTGGAAACATATTTTAAACAACTAGAAACACCCGGAAGAATGGAAGAAGATCGATTTTCAAAGATAGGGTAATCGGGGTACTGGCAGAAAAATTGCTTTTCTAAATTTCTTTCTAAACTAAAGTTGACAAAATCGTAAAAATTGGAAAAATATTTTAAGCAACTATATTCAACTGAAACAATTGAAGAAAATCAACTTTTAAAGGTAGGGTAATAGGGAGGAAGGGGAAGTGGGGCTGGCAGAAAAATTGCTTTTCTAAATTTCTTTCTAAACTAATGGTGATAAAAAACTAATAATTTGGAAAAATATTTTAAACAACTAGAAACAACTGCAACAATTGAAGAAAATCGATTTTCAAAGATAGAGATACTGGGGGACGATAGAAATGTATTTCCCTAAATATTTTTTTCTAAACTAAAGTTGAAAAAATACTAAAAATTTGGAAAAATATTTTAAACAACTAGAAACGCCTGGAAGAATTGAAGAAAATCGATTTTCAAAGATAGGGGTACGGGGGGCCAACAAAAATGTATTTTTCTTAATATTTTTTTCTAATACTCCTGAATATTTTGTCTCAGTTTTTTGCACTTGCATGATTTCACGAGATAACTTATCTGTTCTTGGACATTCAGCATTTGGTGGCCTGGTAATTGAATTTGCATTCTGGTGCTTTATGAGTAGTAGTTTCACAATTATATCAACGCGACGATTTAACATAGAGTTTCCTATCACCGCCAAGTCTTCTTTTCTGATTTTGGTCATAGGAGTCATTTAATTTGGATTTAACTATTTCGTAGATTTCTAACTTTGGCTTCATCCCATGATGTTATAGCATGAGTAACATATAGCCAGCTATTCGTTTACGCAGCGTCTTGCTGTCTTGGAAGGCCATCCAAATAGAATATGATTATCTTCTAAATGTTGGATCCAGTTTTCCACCCTAGAATTTTTGTTATCGCCAAAATTTGGCAAACTACTGCGAATATCTTGCATGTTGAATCCCGTTTTTGATGCTCATGTTGTAATAACGCATTTTCTCGTTGAAGCAGTTCCAATTCTTGTCGAAGCATTTGTACTACCTTTTCGGGCTGTTCACCTTCATCTGTACAAGCTAGAGTTTCATGCAATTTATTGGTATGTCCTTGTTCTTCATTCTTCCACTGCTTACCTCTTTGTCTTCTTCTATATTTAATTTTTTCATTTTCTGTTGGTTTTTAACTTCTGATAGTTCTTCTTGCGCTTTTTTATTCTTTATTCATTTGATTACCTTGTTTTGCTACTATATACTTAGTTATATAATATAATATTAATATCTCAGTCTTATACATATAATATACATACGTACATATGTATGTATATATCTAGAGCGAACAAGGTATTAGTACAGCGATGTTTCGTAAATTCGGGCGCCATTATAATGTAAGTCGTCGTATGTAAAGGTCGGTTGAATTAGAACAATGTCGTCTGGTCTAAAATCTAGGAAGGCTCACGTATATATGTACATATATGCTCTCTAGTAAAGTAATCTTACAGCGAAGCATGAGTTTCGAGTCGCAGGGCCCAGGGAAATGTAATTTCAAGGCAGAGCTTTTATGTAAATCCGCTCCTTATATGGATCTTTAGGAGCTCGGCGAGGGTGGTGGAATCAACCGAGCATCTAATACGTAATATACAAATTTCTTTGGATTCCGCATATTATTAAATAGGCGACGCGAAATATCGCACTTTTTACGTCTTAACGCTGTTTAATATTCGCTAACAAATGAGGGAATCCAATCTAAATAATCCCGGGAACATCCTCATAAACAAAGTACGTTGGGGAAGAGACGAGATAAAAAAATATTTAATACCTACGCTATAGTTAATTAAATGAATATAATTCACGACGTGAAACATTAATTCCGCTCGGAGAATTAATTCTGGCGTAATTAACCGGTAATAAATTAAGAATATCCTTCTCGGGGAAGGAACGTGTCCGGTCGTGAGTAAATGAAGACAAAATTAAGAATAGAAAATATACGACGCTACCTACCGCCGTAGAATCAAGAGAAACTTTAAACATGTTTCCGCTTGTGTTAATCTTAAATTAAAATGAGAAACATATTTTTCGGTCGAATTAACTGAACCTCACCAACAATTGTCGCAATAAATGTTCAATATATGTTTTTATTGTATCCGAGATAGTATATATCTAACGGCGGGAACGATATTTGGGGCTTGCACAGCTGATGTTTATACGCACTTCTCCCCAGCGTTACGATGTATAGTAAGGTCAGACGCAGATGTTTAGCACGAGATATAATAATAAACCCGTTTACAAAAGGCGCACAACAGTAATAATCTAGATACGGAAGTTCCTCAACAACTTGCTGACAATATGGTGTTTCGGATTTTGGGATATATAGATATGAAACAACCTTCGGATCTAATCTAATCGGGGAGAACAGAAAGAAATGAGGATTTTAAATGGTGGATGACATTTTTACCCCTTTTAATACAAGAAAATGTCAGTCATTTCGTTGTAATATTTTAATTAAAATTTCTCGCAAATTCACCGAGAAATTATTTGGTGGATTTAACCCACGTTTTCTTATGAAAATTATCGCTGATGGTGTGGAATTCGTTCTTAAAATATACCGAATTAGTTAGGCATTTCAAGGAAAAAAACTTGTTAGCCTGGCATCTCATATTTTCTGATTATTCTGTTTTAATTTGAAAAATTAGAATTTAATAGAATGCAAATGTAGACGTCATTAACGTTGCTTTGAGTGTTAGTACTACTAATTTTCTCTACTGGGCAGTCTCACAGTTAGTACCCTATTTGCCAAAAACAAAGTTGGTAACCGCGGATAAAGATCTATCTAATGTAAATGCTTTAATGGTTTAATCTATACCATAATATGACAATTAAAAAGGTCAAGTAGCTCAGATGATTTGGAAAGCAGCTCAGCAGATTTAGACAGCAGCTAACGTGAGTTTAAGGCCAGGTTTGAATTGTTTATCAGATCTACTTGCTTTTTGTTGTATTTTAATTCTTGATATTGTAAATTTAGACAAGAGAGTAGGCAAGAGATCAACGTAATTAGTTCGGATTTCTGCAGAGGTTTCTTCGGAAATAAGGTTGGTTATAACAAGATAATTTCAGCTGGTGGAAAAATAGGCTCTTCGGGCTGTTGTCAAAAATTCTTTAAAACTCTGGGAGTGGTGATGCCACAAGATTTTAAACTCTACAAAACGATAAGTGCCACAAAAGAAATTCAACTATTTTGGACGTTTTCTTCGTAAGTTTTCAACTACAAAAGTTTTTGTTTCTTTATAATTCAAGTTAATTTAGTCTTCATTTTATAATATCCAGGAAAGAAATCTGTAGAACCTATTCAAAATATTTACCGACCGTAAGACTAAAGCGTCCATACAAGAAATTTAAACATCTAGACCTTCAGAAGAGATTCGTGCAGCTAATCGTTCAACTTAAACACTAACTTACACTAATTGCGAATTTTATCTTCCTATTTACGTGCTTTTAACTAAATTGTAAATCGCCAAGTTTCGTTGGTACTTCAAAGTAGAAAAAGGTGTACAAAGTCCGGTTTTTATCGGACGAAGTACGTCCCCAGTTTTGCGTAATTCGTCGAGGAAATTTAAATTTTACTTTCAAATTACAGTCGTACCGATTGTCTTCTTAAATTAAGGCGAAATTAAAGCATTTTGTAAAGAGCGCTTTGCTTACAGGAAATAGCGTTCTCCTTGCTTTTTTTTGGCCTCACTCCTCCTCACCGTGGAAGTTTCACCCTCGTGTCGTCGGTTCTAGTATGGGCGGGCAGGTCGCGTTTGAAAGTTTTCGTTAAACGCAGGAAACGTTTCTATTAAATACAAGCAATCGATCCACCTCGCTTTCTGTCACCCTCGTATCCGATGAGCATTTCGTTAATTGTTCGATGGTGGAACGCTTTTATCTATGTGCTTTATACATATAAATCGTAGAAACGTATTTTAATATTAATAAATGCTTTCCTAAAATAACCGTGACTCATCGGGACAATTATAAAACGTCACGAAAACAACTCTTATCAGATACAGATGTATTTGTTTTATAAATTCCGTTTAAGGTAAACCCGGATGCTGTTATTGCGAGATTTCAAATTTGCATCTTCTATATATGTACATATATATAGGAACAAATCTGTATAAATGCATTTCCTCCTATTCCAGGATTGTAACAAAGACTTACAGTAGTCCGGGATTGACGAAACTTATTCAATTTAAAATGTTAGTAATAACTACGACGAGCGACTTTAAACTTCGCGGAATAGTTTAACTTTGAAAATCCGTCGCGGCATAATCTGAAGGAAAAATCCTAATAGAAAAATTTGATTCGAACCGGGAAGTTTTTAGTTAAAGTTGGATGGAAGCGGTGGTGACTTTTTAAAAATTATTGTATATTATTATTACGTTGTTCTCATGATAGTTATAATGACGTATATAACATCTAATACAACAGCATAATAAGAGCCTAAAATTACATTTCCCCATTGCCCTTCTCAAGAACGAATAAACGGTCTAAATCTGTCGCATCTAGGTAGCTCGTTTCGGGGGTATAATTAAATGTCATAAATTACAGCCGGCGGAGGCAACGAAGTATGTGATAACAAGCATGCGATCGTTACTTGCAACAAAATCTAATACCGTACCTCTTTATGTCGGCTACCTATTTAATAGTGCCCCGTATACTGTGGTGTGCATGATTCAATGTTCATAAAATTTTTGTTTGTTGCTGGCAAAAA